>CAUYQU010069132.1:0-162722 GCA_963574635.1 Cheracebus regulus
GCAAAGATTAAAAAAAGACAAAGAAGTACATTACATAATGGTAAAGGGATCAATGTAACAAGAAGAGCTGACTACCCTAAACATATATGCACCCAATACAGGAGCACCCAGATTCATAAAGCAAGTTCTTAGAGACCTACAAAGAGACTTAGACTCCCACACAATAATAGTGGGAGACTTTAACACCCCATTGTCAATATTAGATCAATGAGACAGGAAATTAACAAGGATCTTTAGGACTTGAACTCAGCTCTGAACCAAGTCGACCTAATAGACATCTACAGAACTCTGTATCCCAAATCAACAGAATATACATTCTTCTCAGCACCACATTGCACTTGTTCTAAAATCAACCACATAATTGGAAGTAAAACCCTCCTCAGCAAATGCAAAAGAATGGAAATCATAACAAACAGTCTCTCAGTCCACAGTGCAATCAAATTAGAACTCAGGATTAAGAAACTCACTCAAAATCACACAACTACATGGAAACTGAACAACCTGCTCCTGAATGACTACTGGATAAATAACAAAATTGAGGCAGAAATAAATAAGTTCTTTGAGATCAATGAGAACAAAACACAATGTACCAGAATCTCTGGGACACAGCTAAAGCAGTGTTTAGAGGGAAATTTATAGCACCAAATGCCCAAAAAAGAAAGCAGAAAAGATCTAAAATTGACACCCTAACATTGAAGCAAGAACAAATGAATTCAAAAGCTAGCAGAAGACGATAACTAAGATCAGAGTAGAACTGAAGGAGATAGACACAAAAAAAAAACCTTCAAAAAGTCAATGAATCCAGGAGCTGGCTTTTTAAAAAGATTTAAAAAATAGACCACTAGCCAGACTAATAAACAAGAGAGAAGAATCAAATAGACACAATAAAAAATTATAAAGGGGAGATCACCACTGATCCCACAGAAATACAAACTACCATCAGAGAATACTATAAACACCTCTATGCAAATAAACTAGAAAATGTAGAAGAAATGGATAAATTTCTGAACACATACACTATCTCAAGACTAAACCAGGAAGAATTTGAATCCCTGAATAGAGAAAGAAATAAAGGGTATTGAAATAGGAAGAGAGGAAATCAAATTATCTCTGTTTGCAGATGGCATGATTGTATATTTAGAAAACCCCATCAACTCAGCCCCAAAATGCCTTAAGCTGATAGGCAACTTCAGCAAAGTCTCAGGATATAAAATCAATGTGCAAAAATCACAAGCATTCCAAACACCAATAATAGACAAACAGACAGCCAAATCATGAGAAAACTTTCATTCACAATTGCTATAAAGAGAATAAAATACCTAGGAATACAACTTACAAGGGATGTCAAGGATCTCTTCAAGGAGAACTACAAACCTTTGCTCAAGGAAATAAGAGAGGACACAAACAAATGGAAAACCATTCCATGCTCATGGATAGAAAGAAACAGTATCATGAAAATGGTCATACTGCCCAAAGTAATTTATAAATTCAATGCTATTTCCACCAACCTACCATTGACTTTGTTTACAGAATTAGAAGAAAAACACATTAAATTTCATATGGAACCAAAAAAGAGCCTATATACTCAAGACAATGCTAAGCAAAGAGAACAAAGCTGGAGGCATCACGCTACCTGATTTCAAACTATACTACTAGTCTACAGTAACCAAAACATCATAGCACTGTTACCAAAACAGATATATAGACAAATGGAACAGAACAGAGGCCTCAGAAATAATGCCACACATCTACAACCATCTGATCTTTGACAAACCTGACAAAAACAAGCGATGGGGAAAGGATTCCCTATTTAATAAATGTTGTTGGGAATAACTGGCTAACCATATGCAGAAAACTGAACTAAAACTGGACCACTTCCTTACACCTTACACAAAAATTAAGATGGATTAAAGATTTATACATAACACCTAAAACCACAAAAACTCTAGAAGAAAACCTAGGCAGTACTATTCAGGACATAGGCATGGCCAAAGACTTCATGACTATAACACCAAAAGCAATTGCAACAAAAGCCAAAATTGACAAATGGGATCTAATTAAACTAAAAAGCTTCTGCACAACAAAAGAAACTATCATCAGAGTAAACAGGTAACCTAAAGAATGGGAAAAAATTTTTTCAGTCTATCCATCTGACAAAAAACTAACATTTAGAATCTACAAGGAACTTAAACAAATTTACCAGAAAAACACAAACAATCCTATCAAAAAGTGAGTGAAGGATATGAACAGAGACTTCTCAAAAGAAGACATTTATGCAGCCAACAAACATATGAAAAAAAGCTCATCATCACAGGTCATTAGGGAAATGCAAATCAAAACCACAATGAGGTACCATCTCACTCCAGTTAGAATGGCGATCATTAAAGAGTCAAGAAACAACAGATGGAGAGGATGTGGAGAAATAGAAACGCTTTTACACTGTTGGTGGGAGTGTAAATTAGTTCAACCATTGTGGAAGACAATGTGGTGATTCCTGAAGGATCTAGAACTAGATATACCATTTGACCCAGCAATCCCATTACTGGGTATACACCCAAAGGATTATAAATCATTCTACTATAAAGACACACGCACAGGTATGTTTATTGCAGCACTATTCTCAATAGCAAAGACTTGGAACCAATCCAAATGCCCATCAATGTTTGACTGGATAAAGAAAATATGGCACATATATACCATTTTAATACCATGCAGCCATAAAAAAGAATGAGTTCATGTCCTTTGCAGGGACATGGATGAAGCTAGAAACCATCATTCGCAGAAAACCAAACACCGCATGTTCTCACTCACAAGTGGGAGCTGACCCATAAGAACATATGGGCACAGGGAGGAGAACATCACACACAGGGTCTGTCGGAGGCTGGGAGACAAAGGGAGGGATAACATTAGGAGAAATACCTAATGTAGATGCTAATGTAGATGACAAGTTGATGGATGCAACAAACCACCATGGCACATGTGTACCTATGTAACAAACATGCACGTTCTGCACATGTAGCCCAGCACTTAAAGTATAATAAAAAAAAAATAAAATACAAGTTGAAATTCAAAAAAAAAAAAAATAAAGTCCTAGAAGGTGATGGCTAATCTATATTGACAGAGAGCTTACCAGTGGATGGCTGGGGATTAGGTGAGTGCCAAAGAGGCGTTACAAAAGAGCATGAGGAATTGTTGGTGAGGGGTGTGCTCATTTTCTTTACTGGGATGGTGATTTCACAGGAGCATACACATGTCACAACTAACCAGTTACAGCCTTCAAATGCTGCAGTTTACTAAATGTTACCTGTACCTCAGTGAAGCTGTTTTTAAACATATAGGCCTTTCACACTCTTCCTGGAACTGCCTCCTGTTTATCCTCAAGACCCAACTGAAGCATCTGTCACCTTCCTGAGGAAGGGTTCTTGGGCACTGCTCCTTCTCTCTCTCACACGTTCACTCTGCTTAGGCCTCCTCCATGCTCACCTGTTTCTCTGTGATAACATTTATTAGTGTTCTCTAATGACTGATTGGTGTGTGTAGTACCGAAGGACAGGGCTTCATCTTTTAGGTGTATCCTTGGAACTTGCCATGGGGACAGGCATATAGATGCTCAGTGAGTGTTTGTTGAATGAATGAATAAATAAAAGAATTTTATAATGCAGGAACAGAAAAACAAATACTGTATGTTCTCACATATTAGTGGGAGCTAAATGATATAAACTTATGAACACAAAGAAGGAAACAACAGATATTGGGGTCTACTTGAGCAGGAGGTTGGCAGGAGGGAGAGGAGCAGAATAGATCACTATTCAGTACCAGGCTTAATACCTGGGTGACGAAATAATCTGTACAGCAAGTCCCCGTAACATGAGTTTACCTGTGTAACAAACCTTCACATGTACCCCCAAACTTAAAAGTTAAGAAAGAAGAATTTCAAAGTATTTAGTTTGCATCTTCTAAAACACTAGACACCTCCACTGGGACAAAATATATGCTTACCATTCAATAAACAATGGATGGATGGATGGATGGATGGATGGATGGATGGATGGACAGATGGATGGATAAATGGACAGATAAATGGAGGGATGGATGGATGGATGGACGGATGGATAGATGGATGGATGAATGGATAAATGGACAGATAAATGGATGGATGGATGGATGGACAAATGGATGGATAAATGGACAGATAATGGATGGATGGATGGATGCATGTATGAATGAATGGATGGGGATCTAATGGCCTAACCACACCTCAGCCTGTAGCATCTGAGGCTCTATTTCCCTCCGACCTAGAGTTAGCTTCTGAAATCTCACCTCAAACCCTTCCCAATAACCACAGTGCCCTCAGGCTAGCAGCCCAGATGCCCTGCATCCTCCACATCAGGCATCCCTAGGTTCAGTCCACCCCAGAGCCCTGGCTCAATCTGCTGTAGCATTAGGACTTCTGCTAGGCCTTTCCACATCAATATTTTACCTGGAGAATGTTCTATTCTGCCATGGTGCTGAGTGGGAGAAAATGGAATAATTTATTCCAGTCAGATGCTTTCTTTTCTTTCTAATAAACCCCAATTTTGTAAATTATAATTAAAATAAAAATATTAGAGCACAAACACCATTATAACATTGAATTGCTATATTTGGTGGACTTTTCTCTCTAAATCCACATCAATAGGCAATTTAACAATAGGAGAAATCTCAATGGGAGTTCAGCAGATGAAATTAACACAGTGCAAAGCTCTGGACTGAAATATTCCTTTGCCTATGTAATTGCTTGCAGCCACCCTTGTGTAAAAGCCCCCATCAGATTACAGGATTTGTTGTATGTAAATTGAAGACTAAATGGTTGGTAGCACCTTTCAGCTCTGCAATGCTGGAAATGAGTTTTTTAATGGGAAATTAGATTAGTAATATTTTAGTCAACAAAAATGTGGGAAAATTCTGCATAAAGATGAGAAAATTATTCATGCGAAGAGACTTTTAGAATCAAGAGTGAACAATTGTTGAAATTTGTGAATGGTTACTCAAAAGCATTTCTCTACCCTTCTCCTAGCCAAAGTCCAGGGCAAGAAAAAAAAAATGATGTTTTTCATACCTTTATCATAGGATTCCACCACAATTAATAGTGCAGATAATGGCAGTACAGTCCCTTTCTTTCTACAGGCCCCTTTAGTTTGTGTGTCATCTGGAAGTTTGAATCGGTGGCAGGGTAATTACTTTGCCCTCTGCAGCCTAATGCACTGATGTGGGCAGGGATGCTTCCTGAGAAGGTTGGCCTGCTCTGGAAGCCTGGAAGGTGGGAGGCGGAGGCCCTGGGGAGTGTGTGTGTGGGCTGGGGCAGGTCGAGAGAGGAGAACCTGGGTGGCAGGCCTTCCTGTTTCCAGCCAATGCACCTGGCTTGGTTCTAGGAACCAGGCTGGCAGGTCTTACTGCTATTCTAAGCCAGAAGTAAAGAGAACATGGAACTGGATCTTTCTGTCTCACCGTAGGAAAGGTGGCCTTAGGAATCCAGTATAGGGCACAGTTTCAGACAGAACAAGACTTCCTGGCCGGGTCACAGGGGCCCGAAGTGCCATACTAAGGGGGCACACTGGAGGGTTCTTTTTCAGTTATGGCACCAGAAGAATCTCTTGAGTAAGGATCGTGGTTAATGGAGTGTGAAACTTGTTCAATTGAAGGATGGCTCATTAGTAAAGGAGTATAAAATTATGAATACATGGCCAGGCGCAGTGGCTCACGCCTGTGATCCCAACACTTTGGAAGGCTGAGGCAGGTGGATCACTTGAGGTCAGGAGTTTGAGACCAGCCTGGTCAACATAGTGAAACCTCCATCTCTACTAAAAATACAAAAATTAGCCAGGTGTGGTGGTGCATGCCTATAGTCCCAGCTACTCAGGAGACAGGGACAGGAGAATCACTTGAACCCAGGAGGCAGAGTTTGCAGTGAGCTGAGGTCGGGCCATTGCACTCCATCCTGGACAACAAAGCAAGACTGTCTCAAAAAAAAAAAGAAAAGAAAAGAAAAGAAAATTATGAATACTCCATTAGGTACAAGGTCTTGGAAGGGGCTCTGGAACTAAAGCTTCCTGAGCTACCTACCCCGTGAATCCATCTCTGCCACGAGACAAACGCAAAGAGGCCGCAAACATTGTATGAAGCTGCGTCCCAGGGCTGGGGAGAAAATGACACCAAGGGGTGAGTGGTTTTTCTTCACCAAGGTTGGGTAATGTGGAGAAAGCAGGCAGTGCACTGGTGTCTGGGGCTGGTCCCAGAAAGGAAGCCAAAACTGGCTGGAGGTGGCCCATCCGGCCGTCCTCCACCAGAAGCAGGGACGATGGCGTGTGCCCCGCTGGTAGGTGCGGGCCTTCTAAGAGCCAAGCTGTTCCTTCAAAATGGACACTCAGAAACCTACGCTGAGGGGTAGGAAAACACAGCCCTGGCTGGAATCAAGTGCCCAGGGAATCCAGAAAAGGGGCCTCTGGCTCCCTCCTGATTCACTGGGGCAGCTCTTCAGGGATGGTTCCGTCCTGTGCCCGAGGCTGGAATGCCTGAAAGAGACAGCGAAGGGCCTGGGGGAACAGCTCGCGTGACAGGGAAATTTAGCAGCCAGAGCCATGGAGAAGCCGCCCAGCCACTCTACGCAGCCAGTCTCAGACCGCCCGGTCCCACATCTTCCTTATCATAGCAGAAAGCATTGACTCTAGGAAGAGCCATGCTGCTTGGGCTTGAATCCTGGCCCAACTACTCACTAGCTGTGTGAGCTTGGACGAATAATAGACCTCTCTGTGCTTGGTTTTCACATCTGTAATACGGGTACTGTATTAGCGTCGACCTCATAGGGTTGTTGTGCATTAGCATCCATAAAGCACTTAGGACAGGGCCATCATAAATAGAAGCGATTATTATTAGTATCCCTTCCCATTAAATGACGATTATGCAGACCAGTGGGTCTCCAGTATGGTGTACTGTAGCATCGCACAACTTTTTTTTTGAGACGGAGTCTTGCTCCGTTGCCCAGGCTGGAGTGCAGTGGCACAATCTTGGCTCACTGGAAGCTCCGCCTCCTGGGTTCAAGCAAATTCTCCTGTCTCAGCCTCCCAAGTAGCTGGGATTACAGGCAAGTGCCACTATGCCCAGCTAATTTTTGTAGAGACAGGGTTTCACCTTGTTGGTCAGGCTGTTCTCAAACTCCCGACCTCAGGTGATGCACCTGCCTCGGCCTCCCAAAGTCATGGGATTACAGGCATAAGCCACACGCCTGTAAGGGACAAATGGGAAAAAAACACACAAATCATAACTTTGATCTATAAAGGACAAATGGGAAAAAATACACAAATCATAACTCTGCAGCTTAATGCATTTTCTCAAAAGTACCTGCCATCCACACCACAAACGAAACACAAATGCACATGAAGTGCTTTCATAAATGCAGATTCTCCTCCCTCTTTCTAGAGTCTCTGATAATGGAAAATGGTCTTAGAATTCCCAGTACCAGGCCAGGCACAGTGGCTCATGCCTGTAATCCTAGCGCTTTGGGAGACAGACGTGGGTGGATCACTTGAGGTCACGAGTTCAATACTAGCCTGGCCAACATGGAGAAAACCCATCTTTACAAAAAATGCAACCAACTAGCCAGACATGGTGTTATGGACCTGTGGTCCCAGCTACTTTGGAGGCTGAGGTGGAAGGACTGCTTGAGCCTGGAAGGTGGCGGTTGCAGTGAGCTGAGATCATGCCACTGAACTCCGTCTCAAAAAAAAAAAAATTCCCTGCACCAGGAGGGCTGATGGGGAGGCACTGAGAAGCAGCCTAGAACAGATGTATCTCCTAACTTGAACACTTCTTCCCTTCTAAGCCACATCTTGCAGGAAGAGAGGGGTGAGTTCTGGGTACCCAGGGGCTGCACCAGGTCAGGTGCCCTGCCTCCCAGCTCAGCCTGCCACCCAGGGGTCCCGCTGACTGGGCAATGGACAAGCGCAGGTGGCCTGGGAACCCACTACTAGATACTGCCTTGGGCCTTGGACAATTGACTTAACCTGCTCTAGAGACTCTTCCTCTGCAGTGTGAAGATAAAGTACACGTGCAGTCACTGCGTAGCAAGTGTGTTGGCATCTGCCTCACACCTAGTCAATAACTAGTACTCAATTTCATTTCCATGACCCCATGCTTTGAGGTGTCTCTTGACCCTCTGCAAGAAAGCATCGTCCATGCTGGCCTCTTCCCTGAAACTTCTGGCTCTTCCAGGTCCATGTCACCCCAAGACTCTTCTTTGTGGCTTTCATCTCTGATCTCTCTTGCCTTGGAACCCAACACTTACTCCCTTTCTTCATCTAATTCTGGAGTCCAATCAATTTAGCACTTTAATGGATATGGTCTTTCATTTCTGGCTTTTTCCTAATTCTTTCATGTTCCAAATGAATTTTCCTCCTAAACAGTTGGCTGTTTGAAGGTAGGGGCTGTGCCCAATAATTTTTTTTTTTTAATATTTGGCACTGTGTTTATCCCATGGTACCGGCTCAACACTTGCTGAGTTGATTTGAATTAGTTCTCGTCCCTTGATCAGAAGGAAATTGATTGGATCATGTTGATTTTCTGTGCCACTGTTAGGCAGGACTTGTGGGATCGACAAGCTGACAGGTTCCAAAAGACTCTGGACTGGTTTTTAATTAATGTGTGAGTCAAGAACATTTCAGGGAAGTCTGCTTGTGGAAAGCACTGAGGCAGAGACGAAGAAAGAAAGTGTGGTCTTTGTCCCTCAGAAGCTGACAGATGAGTGAGCCCAATAAAGCGTGAACACACAAAAGCGTCCAATGAAGACCCAAACACAAGTGCTCCATGGGAAGTGGACACGTCACCAAAGAGCCCCGTGTGGCAGGAAATCACGAGGCTGGAGCAACCAGGGAGAGTTTCATAGAAAGGAAACAGAAATTAAGGCCAGTGCGGTGGCTCATGCCTATAATCCCAGCACTTTGGGAGGCCGAGGTGGGCGGATCACCTGAGGCCATACGTTTAAGAAATTGGGTTGGGCATTGAGGGGTGAATAGGATTCAGGCAAGCCACATGGCTGGGGATGGGGGAAACCGTTCAGTCCAGAGTAATGTCGTGGACCCAAGAATCAGGCAGAAACGCAGGATGTGATTTGATGGTACAGGAAGTTCGGGGATGGACTCGATGGGAGAAAAGGCTGGGACGGTTAAGTCTGGTTCATAGGATCTGGCTAGATCCTCAAAGCCAAGCTAAGGAAGTTGGATATTTCATCATCGACTGTGAGAATCAATGAGACTCCGAGGCTGCAGAATGACTTGAGAATGTCAATTCTGAGAAGGGCGGGTCTAGCTTCAGAGTATAGCCCAAACTGGAAACTCTAAGTATAGCTGGCCCCGAATCATCTAGAAAGTTACCCCATGGCCACAGGACAGCCTGGTCCTGCCCACCAGGGACTCTTCAGGGTCAGAACTGCTGTGTCCCTCACTTCTCCCGTGTCCACCCACACGTGGACACTCGTCACTCATATTTGGATATTCCTTCCACATGTACTCCTGTCTTTCAGGAAGGCAGCCCCTCTTGCTACAAAAGAAACAAAAACAAAAGCAAGAACGAGCCATTTGAGAATTCTTGCAACATCTGTGCAAGCTGGGTAATCAACAAATATGCTCTTACCTGGGACCGTACCCTCACTGAGCTGCAGAACCAGGGAAATTAAAGAACGAATCAATTTAATAGATTTTTTTAGTGTGTCCCCCCAGACGGTAACCAAGTGTTCCCCACAGCATAGAATTAAATTACTCCGAAGTACAGCGGCTTCCTGAGAAATCAGATAATCTTAATAATTTAAGGAATTTAGGGAAAATAATGAGCTAAAAAACAAATTATGATTTTGAAGTTATTTATGCAACTTCCATAGAAACACATTGGGGAATCTGCTCAGAAGCATAACAAACCTAAAAAGTCATCAAAGGAAACATCTCGAATGCATCTGCCTCATCCTCAGAGAGCAGTGGTGTTATGGCTCACAGCAGGCCCCAGGGTGAGCCAAGCTCTCTTGGGAACAGAAGTGGTGGTCTCTGCTCACGGAGGAAGAGTCGAATCCATAAATCTGGAAAGACTGTTGGGAATGGGATCCCAGCCTTGAAGTAGGAGGCTCTGACCATGTAATGAACGAGAAGGCAAAGCATCCAATGGTCAGTTTATACAAAAGGCTTCAAGTGGAGGAGAGAGGGGAATGAGGAAAAGGGGACTGTGGATAGGCAAGGGACAGCATAGCAATGGTCTGGGACATAGATTATTGTACATCCCTATAAACTCCCTTCTAAGCCCCATGGAAAGAGAGTGACTGCAAGGAAAAACTTAGGGAATACTTTCCCAAAGGAATCTGTGAAGAGCCTATGCATCTACATTCTTTTGTTTGTTTTGTTTTTGAGACAGTCTCGCTCTGTCACCCAGGCTGAAGTATAGTGGCACAATCTCAGCTCACTGCCACCTCCACCTCCTGAATTCAAGCAATTCTCCTGTCTCAGCCTCCCAAACAGCTGGGATTACAGGCACCCACCACCACACCCAACTAAGTTTTGTATTTTTAGTAAAGATAGTTTCACCATGTTGGCCAGGCTGGTCTCGAACTCCTGACCTCAGGTGATCCACCTAACTTGGCCTCCCAAAGTGCTGGGATAACAAGCATGAGCCACCGTGCCCGGCCAGAATCTACATTCTGAGGACGGAACTAGGCAGTTGCATTACCAGTTAATCCTCCTAACAACCCCATAAGGTAGTAATTACTACTGTCCCCACTTGATGGTTGCAGACACTGAGGCTTGGAAGAGTTAAATGACTCACCCAGTAAGTGGCAAAGCTGGGATTCGAAACCAAGTCAGCTGACTGTGAAGCCCACAGTCCAAGAGACTTTGCACTAAATTGTGTCACAAGCAAGGCTAAGAACAATATTATGCAGAATGAAGGAGATGAGAGGAAGATGGGACACCCCCGTGGGGCAACCTGGGCTCCAGGACACTAGGGCCTTGAGCAGAGCTATTGCTGAATCCACAGAGTGCACCTGCATTGGAGGCAGTGGCTTCTTGAGTGGCAGATGGGAGCAAGGTAGGCAGAGTGAAGACCATGAGAGCACCAAGGGGCCCCAGAGACACTGGGTGTCTTAAACGTGAGATAGTATGGAAGAGACTGGTAAGGAAGGGGACAGAGAGAGAAGAGCAGAGGGCGTGGCACTGATCCTGGAGGAACACCAATATTTCAGGGATGAATGAAGGGAAAGGATCTCAAATTCAAAACCAGGAAGGAAAGGGTCAGGATTCTGTCAACTTGACTGTATTCAAACGTGGAATTTCATCAGGGATGACTCCCCAATGCTCTCAAGACTTGCACAGGAGCATTTGCCTTCTTAACTTTCTCTACTTCAGACTCACACCAATAGCTCTTTCCCCATAACTTGCTCTCCTCCTCCATTACCATTTACAGGAACATTCCATGTTTGCTTTAAGCACAAAAAGGAAAAAGAGAAAGACACTACAGCAAAAGAAAAAAAAGTATTCCTTTAAAGCTTCATGCAAAGAATTCATGCCACAAATATTTATTGAGTGCCTACTATGAGAAAAAACCCAGGAGGTGCCAGATTAATTTCATAGTCAATTAATTTCACGAAGTTAACCTATCAGAAGTGATGGATGTTAGTGCCCCGGGTGCCATCTGGGGATGGCAGAGTGTGATCCAAGCCTGGAGTGCACTTGAAGAGGTACAGCTGAGCTGTTTGGTCAAACCAAAGAATACTGGAGCACCGGTGACCAGAAAAAGACTTGCTTAGGGTAGAAGTAAAACCAAAGCTGTAAATTAACCTAAAACACAAGACTGGGATTATGAATCCTTGAGGTCAGCTAAGTGAAAAGATCAATGTGGGGGAATGTAAGCAGCGGAATCCTGCCTCCCAGTTAGGCTGAGAGGAAGAACACAGGCTGCACAGGGGCTATTGAAGGGATCCAGCTATTTTGAAAAACAACAATCCAAAGTCTCATCTGGATTTACATGGATCTGAGCCCTATGGCATGTGGGAAAATCACTTTATAAGGTGTTGTAATACCCCTTTGGAAATCTTATCTTTGGATTCACCAAAATGGGATTTAACATGTGTGTCTCTAAAAATCCTGGCAGCAGTGGGGCTTTTCCCCCCCAACTGATGATTCCATTTTCACAGGAAGACTACAGATCTTAGCCAAGAAAACTCTATAAAGAAAATGGTCTCAGACAAGATTCACGATGATTAAGTCAGGGTAGAGAAGGAGACAACATCTGAAAGGAACAGAGAACAACAACAGATCCATTAAAGTTATGCTGTGGCAACAATCAGAAAGTACATTCTGGCAACAGATACTCCTTAATATAGAGATTGCCTTAATGTAGGCTATTAACCATGCCGCCCACCTTAGGCCTTTGTTCTCTTTTGCAAGAGACTTTTAATCAGAGAGGGAATAGCATTTCCCCTGCTTCAAGGGTTGATCAATACTCACACCTGTGCCAAGAGGCCATCTGCCAATGCCAGCCTTTTCGCCAATCTCTCCTGGACTCAAAAGGAAAGTTGGCTTTCCTGAGCAGAGCATGAATCTTAGATGGGTCCCCTAATGGCCAACATTATTAAATAGTAACCATATGGCTCTAGATGCCCCAGCCTCTTGTTAGCTCAGGATTCAAAGGGTAGCATAAGCCCCAGGCTCCCATCCCTTGTCCCGTCTCCTCATCCTTCCAAAGATAAGCTGACAAACTTGCTTATTCCTTTCCCAAGATATGATATGAGTTCTCTGTGTTTCTGGCTCACCCTCAATTTGAGCTCCAGGGAAAAATAATCATCTCGGGAACACATTCTGGAAAAGTGGTGGTTTGGCCATAAATGAGAGAGCTCTCAGGAGGTCTACCCTGTCGAGAATATCTGCATTCCAGAGAAAGCTCAGGTCCTCTTCCTCCACTAGAGTTCCACTCTCCATCCTGGACATCAATCAGCAGACCTTGTGCTGTGAAGGTCCTTATTTCTGGTATGTGTAAAAATTGAGCTCTTAAGCTTTTTTCCTGATTAAACTTTAAAATCTTTCAATAAAGGCCAGTCAGAAAAGATCAGACTAAGAGTTCATCAATGCAAGAGAACTTTCACTTTGTCTAGCCACTGAATTAAGCAGAACAAAGCAGGTAATCATGATGCAAGGCTGTGGTTTGAGAGCAGTCCTCTGTCTACCTAGGGACCTAGAGAGAGACATGCCCATCTGTACTTCCACAAGCAGGCCAGCCAAATTTGGCACGACAGCCACAGAATTCAGTTCCAGCTCCCCTCAGCTGTGGTCTGAAGGCAGTCCTGCCTGCCCAGGGACTCACCAGGAAACATACCTGTCCATGCCCCTGGAGGCAGGCCTGCAGACCTTGGTCTCAGCTGTAGACTCTAAAGCAGCCTATGACTCAATCCCAGTCCCTCTCAGCCATGGTCCAAATCAAATACTTTCTGCCTAGAGGCCCACCCAGTGTGACCCAGGGAAAGCCCTCCTAGAGACCCAGAGGAAGCCACACCTGTCTCTGCAACTGGTAAGATGCCCACTTTCTGCAGAAGCAGACTGTCATTCCAGCACCAGCCTTACTGACCAAGGAACTGAAGGTAGTCTAGTCTACCCAGAAACCAGATAGAATCCACACCCACTAGAGCCCGTGGTAATAGGCTCACCAGCCTTGGATCCCACTGAAGACTCAGCAGCAGCCCCATGACCAGGCTTCAGGTCCACTTGACGGCAATCCTGGAGGCAATCTTCCCAGCCTGGGCACACAAGACAAAGACTTTACCTACCAAAACTGGACTGTAAAGACTTGAAAAGGTGTGGCTCCTTCACATTCACAGAAACCACTGCAAGGGTACACAGATAACCATCAGGTTAATATAACACCACCAATGGAAACTAATATAGCTTTAATATCTGACACTGAAGAAATGGGTATCACTAAATTGCCTGAAAAATAATTCAAAATAATCATCTTAAAGAAGCACAATGAGATCCAAGAAAATGCAGATAATTGATAAATGAAATTAGGAAAACAATGTGTGAACAAAATGAGAAGTTTAATAAAGAATTAGAAACTATAAAAAGGAACCCAACAAATCCTGGAGCTGAAGAATACAGTGACAGAACTGAGAACTTCAATAGAGAGCTTCAGGATACAATCATACAGAAGAAGAAATTAGCAAACTTGAATATAGGTCATTTGAAATTAGCCAATTAGAGGAACGAAAAAGAAAAATACTAAAAAAGAGCAAAAAAAAAACATGAGGAATCTATTTGGCATTATCAAGCATATGAATCTATAAATTATGGCAGTCCTATGAGGAGAAGAGAGACAGAAAGGAAAAGAAAGCTTATTTTAAAATATACTGTCTGAAAACAACTGAAATTTTGAGAAAGATATGGCCATTCAGATGTATGAAGCTCAAAGGATCCCAAATAAGATAAACCCAAAAAAGAACACTCTGAGACATGTTATAATCAAATTGTCAAAAGCCAAAGACAAATAGGAAATCTTGAAAGCAACAAGAAAAAAAAAAGCTCATTATGTATATGGGAACCCCCATAAGGTAGACTTCTTGCCAGAAACCTTGCAAGCCAGAAGGGAGTGGGATGAGATATTTAAAGTATTGAAAGAAAAAAATTTCCACCTAAGAATCATATGCCCAGCAAAACTGTCCTTCAGAAAAAACATAAGGACATTCCCAGACAAATAAAACTGAGGGAGCTCATTACCATGAGACCTGCCTTACACGAAATGCTAAAGGAAATTCTTCAAGTTGAAATGAAAGAATGCTCAGTAACAATATGAAAACATATGAAAGTATAAAACTACTAGAAAAGATAAACACATAGTCACATTCAGAATAATACTGTAATGGTGATGTGTAAATCACTTTTAACTTTAGTATAAACATTAAAAGACAAAAGTATTAAAAATAACTAAAGCTAGGATAATTTGTTAACAGATACACAATATAAAAAGATGTAAAATGTGACATCAATGGCATAAAATGTAGGGGGAAGTAATCAATGTGTACAGTTTTTGTTTGTAATTGAAGTTGTTATCAGCCTTAATTAGAATGTTATCAGATGTTTTATACAAGCACCATGGTAACCATAGAGAAAAAAACCTCTAGTGGATACACAAAACATAAAGAGAAAGTAGCCAAAATATACCATAGGAAGATTTAACAAATCACAAAGGAAGATAGCAAATTGGAAGAAAGAAACAATGGAACTAAAGAACAGTCAGTAAACAATAACAAAATGGCAATTTATAGTGGAGAGATCATCCAGACAGAGAATCCACAAGGAAACAGCAGACTTGAATAACAGGCTTGAATAACACTAGAGGATCTAATGGATCTAATGAGGACCAAGAGGATCTAATGAACATATACAGAACATTCCATCCATTAGTAGTATAATACACACTCTTTTCAAGTGCACATGGAACATTCTCCAGGATAGATCGTATATTGGGCCACAAAACAAGTTTAACAAATTTAAGGAGATTAAAATCATCTTAATTATTTTTTTCTCACCACAATAATATAAACAAGAAATCAAGAACCAGAAGAATTTTGGAAAATTCACAAGTATGTGGAAATTAAACAACACAGTTCTGAACAACAACTGGGTCAAACAAAAAAAATCAAAAGGGAAATCAAAAATTATCTTGAGACAAGGAAAAATAGAGACACAAAATACGAAACTCATGGGAGGCAGCAAAAGCAATGGTAAGAAAATTTTAGCAGTGAATGTCTATTTTAAGAAAAAAGAAAACAAAGAAACAACCTAACTTCACACCTCAAGGAACTAGAAAAAGAAGAGAATAAACAAAGACCAAGTCAACAGAAGAAAGAAAAAAGATTAGAGCAGAAATAAATGAAGAGCACAGAAAGACAAGAGAAAAGATCAACAAAACTAAGAGCTGTTTTTTTGAAAAGATAAGCAAAATAAATAAAACTAGACTACCAAGAAAAAAGAGAAGACTCAAGTAAATGAAATTATAAATTAAAAAGAAGACATTGTAACTGATAGCAAATAAATACAAAGAATCAAGAGAGACTAGTAAGAACAGTTACATGCTATATATGAGGATATATTCAGAGAAATGTGTTGTTTGGCAATTTTGTCATTGTGTAAACATCATATAGTGTATTTACACAATCCTGGATGGAATAGCCTACTATACACCGAGGCTATATAATATGGACTAAAACTTGTCCATCTTATTACCATACTGAATACTACAGGCAGGTGTAACATGGTAAGTATTTGCATACCCAAACAAAGAAAAGGTGATGAATTGCACTACAGTGTCACAGTGGCTATCAGGTCACTAAGCAATAGGAGTTTTTCAGCTCCATTATAATCTTAGGGGATTACAGTCATATATGGAGTTCATCATTGACCACAACATTGTTATGTGGCACTTGACTGTATTGAATAACTAAGAAGAAATTGATACATTCCTAAAAGCAGACAACCGATCAAGACTAAATTATAAAAAATAGAATATCTGAAGAGATCAGTAACAACTAAGGAGATAGAATCAATAATCAAAAGCTTTCCAACAAAGTAAAGCCCAGGACCAGATGGGTTCACTGGTGAATTTTACCAAGAATTTAAAGAGGAATTGCTGCCAATCCTTCTCAAACTCTTCCAAAAAACTGAAGAGGAAGGAACACTTCCAAACTCATTTTACAAGGCCAGTATGATCGTCATACCAAAGCCAGATGAGAATGCTACAAGAAAACAAAATTACAGGCCAATATTCCTGATGAATCTAGATGCAAAAAATCCTCAGTAAAATACTAGCAAACCAAATTCAACAGCATATGAAAAGGATCATACACCATGATCATGTGTGATTTATTCTCAAGATGCAAGGATGGTTTAACTTGCACAAATCAATAAATTATATATACCATATTGGCATAATAAAAAGATAAAAATCATATGATCATCTCAATGCATGCAGAAAAAGCTTTGACAAAATGTAACATATTTTGGTGATTAAAAACTCTCAACAAAATAGGTATAGAATGGGTGTTCCTCAACATAATAAAAGCCACATATGACAAGTCTGCTGCTAACAGCGTTTTCTCTAAGACTGTTACCAGAAAGTGAGGGAATCCCTGGTCCTTGACTAACCCGGAAGAAAAAATTTAGCCAAGAGGTGCATAGCAAGGGTTAAGCAGCAGAGTTTATTGAAGGAAGATAAAGTACATACCTAGAGAGCAGTGGAAAATGGCTCCAGGCGGTCCAGCTGGAAAAGCTGTAGAAGCCTAGTAGCAGTGTTTATTTAAAGAGGTAGTAAGCTCTGAAGGAGAGCAGGCTGCTCGAAAGAATGAGCCAGCAGCTGCTAGTGCTGGGGAACGCCCTTTATGAGACCCTTACATGATTATTCATGAAGGCGCCTGAGGGGGTGTCACTTACAATTCTGTTTCGGGAGGTCCCTTTGGGCGCACATGCTCTGTGGTTGTACATGCCAGTACACACATCGTGTGTCTCATTAGCATTTAAAATCTCCATCCAGGGGTGTGCTTTTTACTGTTATAATGAGCAAAAAGCTACTCTAGAGTGAGTTTTTGGAGCAGTGCATATGCTTGTTAGTGGAGAAAGTCCTAGCATGGTTATCTCCAGCAAGGGCTTGATAAATCCTCTTGAGGGCTGGAGGAGCCCCAACCACAAAACCAGATGTAGCCAACACAGCCACTGTCCTTTTTGCTGCCTGCCAGTGGGCTATCTCTCCACGACTTCTTTTCCCAGGGGGCTCCCTGGTCTGCTCATTTCCAGCTATCTTAACAAGATCAGGAACAACACACAGGTGTGCACTCTCAACACTTGTATCCAACCTAGTACTAGAAGACCTAGCCAGAGCAATTAGGCAAGAAAAGAGTAAATCAAAAGCATCCAAATAGGAAAGAGGGAAATTAAATTGTCTCTGTTTGCAGATGACATGATTGGATCCTGGCTCCTGCCATGTGGTGTTTGCATCTTCATTCAGTCCCCACTCCTCCATGTGAACACAGATTCTGCATGAGGTTGCACGCCGGGGTCATCGGGGCATGCTCAGGTTCCATGACCTTTGACCCGAAGGTGTCCATATTCAGCTTTGCTACATAATTCAAACACTCCATGATAACTTGTTAGCACTGGGGTTATTCCTTCCCTTTCTGCACACACACACACACACACACACACACACACATGCACGCATATCTATACACACATATTTACACATGTACATGCATATATATGCAGTCATAATGAAGGCACAATTTGATATTCTAGTATCTTTTATTAAACATTATATTGTGGCTGTATTTCTATGTTGGTGGAATTTATTCATAAACATTAATAGCTGTAATACACTACCACATTCTGTGCCATAATTCCCTTAGCCATTTCCCCAGTTCGAGATGTTTATGTCCAGTTTTTCTGACCTATAAACAATATTTTTCAGCAGCTTTGGGCATACATCTCTGTCTACATTTTGAGTTTCATAGGCTATATTCTAGAAAATGAAACCTCAGGGTCACAAGGGATCAAGGTTTTGGGATCTTGATTTATTGCCAAACTCTTGTTAGATTTTCAAATCCTTCAAGATTCAGTTCACAAATCACTCCTCACAAACTCTGTCTTTTTTTTTTTTGCTTTTGAGAAGGTCTTGTTGTGCTACACTGGCTGGAGTTCAGTGGCGCAATCATGGCTCACTGCAGCCTCAACTTCCTGGGCTCAAGGGATCCTCTTGCCTCAGCCCCCCAAGTAGCTAAGACTATAGGCACACTTGATCACACCTAACTAAATTTTGAATTTTTTGTAGAGATGAGGTCTCCCTATGTTGCCCAGGCTGGTCTCAAACTCCTTGGCTAAAGCGATCCTCTGGTCTTGGCCTCCCAAAGTGCTGGAATTACAGGCATGAGCCACAATGCCTGGCCCCATCTTAATTATGCCTCCTTTCCCTATTATTCCCACAGAAACTCTGTTTTCACTGCTCTTGTCACAGTGTAATCTACTCTATCTAGTAGTATGTTTACTTAACGAATGTTTGCCCCTGCCTCTGGACTGTCATTTTTATGAGAACATCAAGGTCTCTTGTTCCTGTAGTTGTGGAGGTGGGGTTTCACCATGTTGCCTAGGCTGGACTCGAACTCTGAGCTCAAGTGTCCCACCCACTTCAGCCTCAAAAGTGCTGGAATGAAAGATGTGAGCCACTGCCCCCGGCTCAGGGTCTCTTTAGTTCACCACTGAATGCTCAGTGCTGAAGACAGTGTAGACCCTGAATGAATGAATGAATGAATGAGAGAGAGATGTCTATCAACAAGACACAGACACACAGCAGGGAAGCAGGATGGGGAACTGGGCTGCTGTGATGGGTGGAGCTATGACACCTGCCCCTGGGCATTACGCCCACATGTTCCTGGTGAGTCCTGCCTCAGCTCCTAGGGGTGGGCAGCGTTTAGAGCTCAGTGTCTGCCCTCAGAGACAGCGTTTAGAGCTCAGTGTCTGCCCCGCACTCCTTTCTGCTTCAGATGTCAGACGGAAGCCCAAGACCTCCAGGTCCCATCTTTAGAAGGTCTCACCTCCCTCAGGGATTGTGCAGTCCCCACCCTATTCTTGCCCTCGCCGGCGCCTGCCACCTTCCCAGTGGTGGCTGCTGGAGGCCGGGCTTGGAAATGGGACAGGTGTCTTTCTTACTCCCGTTGCCACTTCCAGGTCATTGCTCTTCCTTTCTCAGAATGTGTCCCCTCCTCCTTGGAAGCGTGTTAATTAGACCATGCGTTATTTCACTCCTTCTGGCAGTCTCCCACAGGCCTGCACTCTGTGAAGGTTTTAGCATTTGGATCACTGGCTTACCACCATATTTGTCGTTGATAATGGTTTTGGTGTCCTCCAGCACACTGGTCTCCCTGTGCCTTGACTGCCTCACCCCTCATCTTGCCTTCTGCCTCATGTCCACCACCATGTCCCAGGGCACTCCTACCAATGTCACTCCTGCCATTATTCCCTCCAGAGTCTCCACTGGAAGCACCCCAGTCTCTCACAACATGAATCCCCCAACTCCAACTTGTCTGCTCCTTCTCATGTCCTAGTCCTGAATCCTTATTTTCTCCGCACCAAGCGTCACTGTCTGAACGCTACACAGCCTTGCTCCTCCCCATTAGTGTAAGACTGAGTTATTCCCTTGTGAGTTTCCAGCATCTACATGGTGCCTGGTCTACCGCAGGAGCCATGAATGAATACATGCATGCATGCATGCATGAATGAGTAAATGAATATGAGATAATTATTTTTCCTAAACTGACTGCATATTCTATGGAGTAAATTTCAGGCCACATAAAGTGGCATCTTTAGAAAACAATCAATATTGGCTTCTTTGTGGCCTTACAATTACCTTGAACAAATCACACACACAGGATATCTCCGAGTTTCAATTAGTCCAGAGGGAACCACTAAAAGGACTTAGGATACAGAGCAGAAGATACCAGTGTCGTCTGTGGAGTAACCAGTCTGAGATCAGACGTCTCTGGTGAGCCCTCCCTGAATGAATGGAGAGAACATTTCCTGGCTTACGGGAAGGAGGGCCGGAGCCAAGGGAAGTGCCTCGCTCAGCTGGATTAGTTATTGGAAACTCGTTTCCCTAGGCCAGCCAGTCCTTCCAGACGCTGAGAGTCGGTGGCTGTCTAGTCTCTTCTCCAGGGGCATGGGATCACGGGAGATGGGCCTGCCGCAGCAGCTCCTGGCTCCAGCCTTCCGGCCCTCGCAGTCCATTTAAAGGCGCAATGGAGGAGAAGCCAGTCCTAGAGAGCTTCCAGGGAGAGCCCCTCCAGGCCTAGCCGGCTTCCGCAACTCTGCCTCCATGCTCTGAAACTGACCCAGAAAAGCAGGCATGTTAGCAACTGGCAGTGTTTCTCTCTCAGATCCGGGAACTGTGCTGCGATCTTGAGTGAAATAAGCCATCGTTTCATTGGGAATGTCTCAGAGCTCAAAGTTTCTTTCTATGTATGCATAATTAATATTCTACCTCTTTGAAGATAAATTTTATCTATCCAACCCTGTAAATGGATCATTTCCCCTTGGCTATTACGATGTCGTCTCCTTCCCCAAAATAAAATAAAATACAAAGACAAAATGGTATGTAAAAAAAAAAATCCTCGCTAGAAGTGATTTACATTTTTATTTCCAACGTGAAAAGCTCAAGAATGTTTTTAATGCCTGTCCAGCTTGAAACCCGCCGCAAATGTCTTACAACATTTTGTCACAGGCTTTTCCCATCTGTGCTGAAAGCAGCTGATGATTTAATGCAAATTGTTATTGTCGCACAGTCTCCCAGCGATCTTTTCTACTTTGGATTAGCATCGAGGCCCTCTTTTGCATCTGCTTCAGAAGCCCCACTGCGAGGAACCGGAGGAACCGGAGCTTCGTCTGGCCGTTCCGTGTTCCGCTGCGCCCCGCTTTCCTCGGGTTTCACATCCTCCTCCGTTTCCAGCATTTTCACTTAACTCTTCCTTTTCTCCACCTTGAAACCTGGCTTAGAAATGAACCCCTTCTGGTCTGAGGGTCATACACACGGAAGCAGAAGAGGCCCAGCATGAAACGTGGTCACCAGCGAGGGAGCCCGGGAGGCCTCGGACATCCACGTGGAAGAAACGTCTATTTCAGTAGACATTCCAAATTCATGACGCCCTGTGCCTGACATGTGAGCGAACCATTATATGTATATGTGTATAAATATGCATTTGCATACATATGTAATATGTAATTTTATAACATAAATAGTATTACGAATCAAAAAAATTTAAAATTTAAAAAAAACAAACTTTTTTTTAGACGGAATCACGCTCTGTTGCCCAGGCTGGAATGGAGTGGCATGATCCCCACCCACTGCAACCTCCACCTCCTGGGTTCAGGCGATTCTCTTGCCTCAGCCTCCCTAGTAGGGGGATTACAGGCACGAGCCTACAGACATGTGCCACCACACCCGGCTAATTCTTTTTTTTTTTTTTTTTTGTATTTTTAGTAGAGATGGGGTTTCATCATGTTGGCCAGGGTGGTCTTGAACTCCTGACCTCAAGTGATCCACCTGCCTTGGCCTCCCAAAGTGCTGGGATTACAGGTGTGAGCCACCACGCCCAGCCTTAAATTAAAAAAAAAAAAATCAAAGACACAGTCTTGCTCTATTGCCCAGGCAGGTGTGCAATGGTGTGATCATAGCTCACTGCAGCCTTGAACTTCAGGGCTCAAGCAATCCTCCCGTCTCCCGTCTCATCCTCCCAAGTAGCTAGGCCTATAGGTGCATGCCACCATTCCCAGCTGCTGCTTTACTTTTTATAGAGACGGGTGTCTTGCTCTGCTGCCAGCCAGGCTGGTCTCAAACTCCTGGCCTCCCGCTTGGCCTCCCAAAGGCTGGGATGAAAGGCTTGAATGTTTCATTCTACCCATGAAATCTATCTTCAAAGCATTACTAATTTTACAATTGTTTATACATTATATCGTGCTTATTTTCCCTCTCAAAGGAAAGTACAGTGACCATCAAGTAAGGCATTTAAAACTGCTGAAAGTAAAATCATTTTATTTGATCAGACCTTTGCATCACGAGTAGGGGTCACAGTTGGGACAATGAGTTTTGGGTTCTGACTGAGCCACTTACTCCTCACCTAGCCAGTCCCAAACTCCCGGTTTCTCAGTCTGCTCATGTGTAAAATTGAACTAGAATTTCTCTAGCCTACTTCCCAGGGTCTGGGGACTCAAGAAGAAAAGATGAGAATGTTTTGCAAATTGTAAAGTGCTACACAAATTAATCGACCAAATAAAGTGAGAAGTCAGGAGCGGCTGTGGACTTTGTGGGTTCCTATTTTGTGGGAATGCTTTGGTTGCTGAGACCAGAATGGGAGCCCCTTGGGCCCAGATAGAAGCCAAGCCAAGCAGATACAATTAAAGCCAGTTTGGAAATGGAGCTTCAAGTCAGGGCATGTGCACGCAAATTCACTCTGAGGCTTTACAAGATGAGTTCAAAGGTTTGCTATATTCCAAAACGCCCCACGTTCTTTGGTGAGCCCTAATCTGACCCATCTCAGGGTTTCAACCAATGTTTCTACCGATTTAATCCCATCATAAACAACTGCAATGGATACGTTGCTGCTGACAACTCGAGCTGAATAAACGCACTTGGATACGAACTGAACCCTGAAACCAGATCATTAGCCTGGGTGGCGACTGGTTTAGAAATTTGTGTTGTTTTCCTTCCGTCACTTGCCAGCAATCTATGGCACTTTTTCCCCTTGTAGTTTGCAGTTGGCTGGGCCCAGAGCCATGCAGAGATGTTTTTAATGGCAAAACCTTCCAAATTGTACTTAAAATGTTTGCATCATAAAATCCCTCATGGAAGCCAAACCTCGATTTCAGAAGGAACCTTCTAGCAAGGGGGGAGACTGCCTCCAAGGAGCAGAGAAGAGCCCCTGCTCACGCTCCTGCCTCCCGCAGACAGCGACACGAGGCTGCTGACACACTGGGGGATCAGATCAGCCAGAGGCGACTGCAGCATCCTAAGAACAAACTCGAAATGGCTTTTCTAAGCCAGCAACGGTGTGAGGTGACTCAGCAGTTCACCGAGCATTTCAGGAAAAAGGTGTTTGCACACATTTATTTGATCCTGTGAGCAAGTAAGTGCTAAGCAGGAAAGATGAGGAAGTGTTCAGCCTCACTGGGAGGGCTCAGTGCCTCCCCTCCTGCCCTCTTCTCCCACATCTAGCCTTAAACACACCCATCCGGAATGGGCCAGGCCCGCGCAGATACAGTGAGCTTAAAAACATAAACATCAGGAACTGAAAACTGATGATTTAACTCGGAGCTCAGGAAGGGGAAAAAATGTGAGAAAAAGTGGTTATACCTTCTTCAGGAAAGGATTCTTGATCTTACAGGACCAATAATGGAATTCTTTAAAGGTGAAATTCCCTATAGTTCCTCAACCTTTTTGGCTAAGATCAAGTGTGAAAGTGAAATTCCCTATGATGGGATTTAACTGAAGGCAACTGAATTTATGGACAGAGGCCATCGTAGGCTTTTACTTTGCTGAATGGAATATGAAAGCTGAGGAGAGGAGGGGCATGCGTGCTGGCGAGAAAGATGCTGAATTCTGGAGACAAGAACCCATCTAGCTGGGTGTGGTGGCTCAGGCCTGTAATCTCAGCACTTTCAGAGGCTGAGGCAGGCGGATTGCCTGAGGTCAGGAGTTCAAGACCAGCCTGGCCAATGTTGGCAAAACACCATCTCTACTAAAAATACAAAAATCAGTCAGGTGTGGTGGCGCACACGTAATCCCACCTACTTGGGAGCCTGGAGCAATAGAATAGCTTGAACCCAAGGCTGAGGTTGCAGTGAGCCGAGATTGTACCACTGCACTCCAGCCTGGGCAACAAAGCAAGACTCTGTCTCGAGGGGGAAAAAAGTTCCTTCTATGTGGGATGCAATGAGAATCTTCCCTTTCCCCTATAAACACCAAAGCAGAATATCAGTTTCTTGTTTAAGAAAATTCTTTAAAGCTTATGTTCAGAATTACGACCCTTATCCCTGACACATTAAAAAAAAAAGTCAATTTTATTCCACCAGCTTTTGTGATCTAATCATTACTCAGAGCTGAAGGTGGTTTTCCATTAAAGCATCTCCGTCATTCTCACTTTCTGACCTGTGAACGTTCTTATTAGTTGCCTTATTAAGATGATATCCTGTCTCTGAAGTAAGAAAAGATTATCTCCATACCTGACATGTCATTATCTGAGTAATCTTTGTTCCCTCCTCCCCACCCAGATGGAAAAAAAAAAAAGCTGACTGTTAACTAGACATTTAAATGTATGGTACACTGTGCTATCAGACGGAGGACGTGTCTAATGGAATGTACCTGGAGGCAGGTAGTTGAACCTCAGCAACTTACTCTTCCATGACTAGCAAATAAAGCCAGAAAGGAAGAACAACCTGCCTCATCCCAGATTGGTTTCAGAAACACTGGAGCTTTAAGGATCATAGTATGAAATAAGAAACCCATTAAAATAATCAAATATCGGATGACATACGTGAAACTACTTTTGCCTGTTATGTGAACATGCAACTGTTGCGCTTTCTAACCAAAAATACTGGAGCAGGGCAGCATTCTTGACGACTGCCGTATTTGGGTGAAACAAGAGCGACGGCGTGGACAGAGAAGCCACCGGGCGCTGGTCTCCCACCCGCTGTCTCCTCCTGTTCGTACTTGCTGTGGCCAACGATCACAAAGAAGATTCTGGACAAAGTGGTTTACTTTCCACCCCTTTTCAACAAGGGTTTGAAATAAAACCTACTCCCCCGACTCCTTGAAACAGAAAATTCACTGAGTTTCCCCTCTCTCATTGATCTATTGGACTTCGTTGGCGGAAACCCAGAGAAGCTGGGGTCCTACTCCCTGCTGCGTTCCGGGACAGGCATGTCGATTGTGGGGTGCTTTGTAAGCCAGGGTCCCGGGTTTTCTGGTAGACTGTGGAAAAGTGCCCTCTGGTAACTGTTGCACCTTGAGTTCTCCTTGTTTCACAAAAGTTCCAGAAAGAAGACCAGACCCAGCAAAATAAAAACCAGTTCGTCCAGAGGTGCCTGAATTGGAATGAACCTTGGTGAACTCTTCTGACTGCACTAAACTCCCGCACAGGGAGGAGCTTAACTTGCCATGTTCTATCCTTGCGAAGATGTGGAAGCATCATCGATGACTCCCCTGTACCACCCTTACTCCACCTCACAGGGCTTCCCATCTTTTGGCTTCCCTGAGCCACGCTGGGAGAATTGCCTTGGGCCACACATGAAATACACTAACGATAACTGATGTGCTAAAAAAAAATTTTTTTTAATTGCAAAAAAAATCTCATAACTTTATTTTTTTTGAAAGAGAGTTTCACTCTTGTTGCCCAAGCCGGAGTGCAATGGTGCAATCTCGGCTCACTACAACCTCTGCCTCCTGGGTTTGAGCTATTCTCCTGCCTCAGCCTCCCAAGTAGCTGGGATTACAGGCATGCTCCACCATGCCTGGCTAATTTTGTATTTTTAGTAGAGATGGGGTTTCTCCATGTTGGTCAGGCTGGTCTCGAACTCCTGTCCTCAGGTGATCCACCCGCCTCAGCCTCCCAAAGTGCTGGGATTGCAGGCATGAGCCACTGCGCCTGGCCCAATCTCATACATTTTAAGAAGGTTTATGAATTTGTGTTGGGCTGCATTCAAAGCCAACCCAGGCCACATGTAGCCTTTGGGCTGCAGGTTGGACAAGCTTGACATATGATGACTCAGCTCACCACCCAATAAAAGCCATTTTCACCTTTGTTCCGGGAGGTACTGCTTTGGAAAACTATCCCTGGCATCCATCCTCCTCACGCGTTGCCAATAATAAAACCCTTGGTGAAATCCTCCTTGGCTGTGGTCATTGGACTGTGAGCTGCCAAGTGATTGAACCCTAACACTTTGACCTTTGAGCTACCCGCGGTCTGATCACAGAAAGAGAAGGTGGATGGCAGTGTTTCAGTAACATATACTATAGATATGCTATGCAGTATTATTTTTATAATTTATAAGCAAATCTGTGTGACTATATACTGTCTTAATGGACTAAGGGTGAGGTGATCTTAGTGGAGATCATCTTTTCCAAAGGACAGGTGAGTTCCCCCACCTCCATCCTCATCAAGACTGGGCTCCAGGGTGCCCCGCCCTCTTTCATGCGACTGTGGCTTCTGAGGGAGCTGGCTAGATCCCAGTGCTCATCTCAACAGCATCCGGCCCAGCTCCTCCTTGGACACGCCCTGCCAGGGGACTCCCTTGAGTCTTAGCAGAAGGTCCTGGAGCCAGGAGGCTGGTTTGCTGAGTCAAGACTGCTTCATGAAGCCTGTTTTGACTTCTCTGCGAACCATTCCTACTTCTCTTCCCAATGCCGCTCAAACTTGTCAGTTTCAATCCACAAATCCCTTTGTGACTTGGGTCCCCACAACAGGCGACTGTTGCCTCCCCTGCTCTGCTGCCCGCTGTCAGTTGAGACAAATAAACCATGTGTTTTGGCATTGGCAGTGGGCCTCCTGGTCAGGGAGAAAATGAACACACCTGTCCACCTTCCCTTTCCACTTCCCACACCTGGCATGCACGGAAGAGCCATGGTATTGCCTCGGCTTGCCACACACCTCTCGTTCCTAATCTTGAGGTGAGAGAATTTGGATGTAGTGACAGGATGAGGGTTGCTGTGGCAACCCACTGATGCTAGGCACTCCATAAGGGCATTTTTGACGGGTCCTCGCAAAGCCTGCCATTTACGTGAGGACCAAATCTCCTATATTTGTGCACAAGATATACCTAGGGACATAGCACCCTTTATGCCTTCAAAATGCCACACACATATTTGTGAGCATCCCTCTCAAAGAAATAGCAAAGACTTACTTTGTAATTCGGGAAATAAAAACTAGGTTGGTACTGGAAATGGACTAGAATCTGGACCTTTCTCTGGGCTCACAGTACTCAAGGCCAGGCCTCAATCAAAACATCTGGCTTGCTGGGATGATTCCAAGGACGCAAAGGGCAGTCATGGGAATATCATGTCAGTTTCTGTGCAATTTTTCATTCACTTAGTTCAAGTCGTACTGGCTACTTCAATTCAGAACTCCCCAGCCTTGCAGTGGGCTCATGAAGAAGGTTCCTCTCACTACCCTTCCCCTCTCGCCTCAGGTGCTCACACATGCAACCAACCACTCGTTCCTGTGTTTGCAAACTTCCCACTTTCAGACTTCCACTGTAAGACTATATATTGTCTTAATGGACTAAGAGTGAGAATGATGTCATCATGGGGACCATCTTTTCCAAGGCACAGGTGAGCTCCCCACCGCCTCCTCACCCAAGAATGGGCCGCAGGGTTCTCCTGCCCTCTTTCATGCAACTGGGGCTTCTCAGATGTGAGGAAACTTCCAACTTTCTCTAAATATAAAAAAAAAAAAATCACATCTGTTAATATACTTTTAAAAAAACCCCAGCTAGGCAAGGATGCCCAGGAATGCTAGAGACACCAAAGGAACAGGAAGAAATATGCCTTTTATTTGGAGTTGCATATGTACAGAGAAAGCTGTTTCTCACAGCTCAGGGGAGACTGTGAGAAAGAGCCACTGTCATCCAAGGTCACTGCGCATACACTGGTAACACCACTTAGACACTGCTGCACATTTTTAAGAAACAGAACCATGACACAGAAATGCAGAAGAGACACAGGTATGTGTGCAGACACCTCACATCATTTCTAAAAAGTCAACACAGAAATAAAATGTGCCTGTAAAAAAAAAAAATAGGCATATCCATACATGTCTTTTTTTTCCTGTTTTTGTGAATACATGGTATGCTGAGCTTTCATCTCCAGCTTTTTCCACATCGGGATTCACAGGCACTTTGGCAACCCAGCCACGGTTTACAATACAGGATGTTCAGAACGATGAAGGAAGACGGGAGCCACCGAGGTCCCCGAGACCCACACACACCCCGAAATACTGATGTGAGAGTGAGCTTCCTGCCACCACTGCTGTGGGACCCAAAAATGCTCTCTGTGTGATTCGTAACAGCTTTGCCTTTATTGTCTTTTATGTTTCATGGCAGAATGACTCAGGAGCGTGGCATTGCCAGGCAGAGATGCAGTGTGTGGGTGCATTAGACAAGCATCAAGTGCCTGTGACTTGAAATACCGTAGAGAGCAGATCAAAATGATTGTCTGGTTTATCTCTGTCCCATCCTGTGCCCTTCCTGACAAGCTGTCAGAACAAAAACTAATTAAAATAATTACTGGGATGTACTGGGCCATGAGCTCTTCCCAGGAAGAATTCCTTTCCTAGCTCTCCCCTCATGGCAGACACAGGGCCACTAGCCGACCCAGCTTCCCCCAGCAGGAGCCACTCCCGTCTCCCACGTTCCCCACACTGAGCTGTGGTGACTCAGCCCACGTGTGAGGAACAGGACTGAACAAGTGCATGTATAAACGCAGACTAGGATCATCGCTTTATTGGTAATGGTGAGTTATAAGGCAGTTACAAAAGGACCCCCGTGGTCACCAGACAATGCTGGACTATGGCTTAGCTTCTGTAACAGGAGGACCGACTCTCCCGTCACAGGGAGCTGGGAAAGAAGAGGGAACCACAGACAACAAAGTACGACAAATGGCTGTGCTGTCATGTACCAGAAAGCCCCAGGTTTTGCTGTATGTCGCCCACTTTTCCTCCACCAGAGACTGAGATGTCGCCTCACAGCTAAGAGAACGTAGAGGGAAAAACAGGACCGCACATCACCCTCCACTTCAGGCAAATGTGTCGCTGCAAGCTGTGCAGGCATCAGCTCATGAGTAGGGCCGAGACTCCTGGGACCGTGGAGAGGTGCAGAGCACATGAACGCCTGGAACAGATGATTGTCACAGGGTGGGAAATCCTTCCACGAAACAGACACTTGAGACATAGTGGCACAGACATTAAGGCCTTCCGTTTCTTTGCCTACACCGCTTAAAGGCACTGATACCAACAACAGAAATACTCCATAGTACCATCGGGGTTTTAAAAAAACTCCCAAAATACAAGTCTTCATAGGAAAATGTCTTTTATTGCGTGACATGAAGCATCCGTTCTCCACGTACTCAGGAATAGAAGGGCCTCCCTTTCTCGGGAGCCTGAAGTCTGTTCAGCCTCACCACCTGAGAAGGAGATGGGGGCACGTCTTGCCGGAAGGGCCCCTTGGGAGGGGCGTAACTGGGGTCCTGCACTTTCTTATACGAGTCATAGTTGCTGGGCCCCTCGGAAGGAGACTGCTTCTTCATCTGCTGTTCCTTCCGCCTCTGTTCCTGGCGAAGGAGCTCCTGCGTTTCCAGCATGACCCTGGCGTTGAAGCCATGTCCTCCCAGGTAGCCGTTCCTGGAACCTTGGTAGCTGGAGTACCTGGGGTTCTCTTTGGCACTCTGGAAGCCTTCCCCGGGGGAGTAGTTCTGCTCCCAAGAGTCCTGGGAGACCGAGCTGGCATTTTTCCTGCTTTGCCTGCAGAGCAAAACCCAAAGGTTAGTGTGAGGGTAGAAGGAGGGAGAGGAAGGAAAGGGGTAGGATGGGATGGAATGTGTGTTTTCACGTTTCGACAAAGATTCCTGTTGTCTTGTCACATGCCAGACACTGCGACAGGGGCTGGAGCATTCAAAAAAGACTGTCCTCAGCAAGCGTGTCGTTTCAGACAACTCAACTAACGGTGAGTGAACGGGAGAGAGAAACAGAAACAGAGTCATCCTCCTGCCTCTGGGCAGGTGGTGTCTGTTCTTAGGGCATCGCTGTCTACGGCAGTTTAGACACATGGCAAAGTATGGAAGGATTACAGGTGTCGCAGCTTCCGTGGTAGGAATAACTGCTCGCTTTAGAACATTACAAGTCAATTCTAAACAAGTACAACAAATATTTTACACAGCTGCCACCATAATGCCAGCAGCACTAGCTAATAGGAAGTACATGTAATAGAATACAATATGAGTTCAGTTATGAAAGATTCAAGTCTAGACTCCTTTATGATAAAAAATGCAACAGGCAGTCCCTTAAAGCTCTGGCTTTCGAGTTGTGTATGTCAGCAACTTACACTCTTCGGGATACCTGCTCATCGAGATTGGACGGGGCGTCCTCAGTCGGTGGAGTAAGCACTATTTTCTTGTACATTTTACCTTCACCAGAGGCCAGGGTAACCTACTTAACTTGCTTTCTGTTGCCACAGGATAGGGAAGTAAATCAGAGTCGTGGAAATTTCAAATTCTTACCACTTCTGCACCGGAGTTGCACATGATTTCCAGGAAACATTATTGTTTTGAAACATCTTTAATTTACTATCAAGTCTCTAGATGCTTTTATGAATTTACAATAAGATTGGCTATGATGAAGTAAAACAATTTTGTGCCAGGAAGGAAGACATGCCCTAATTTTTTTGCCTTAAAAATGGAAGAGGGGGAGAGACAATTGAGTAATAAAACAAAATATATTGCTCCATTTATCAATAAGAGAATCATTTGGCAACAGTACGTACTGCTCAGCCTTCTGCATCAACACACACAACACGGCTGACTGTTCACAAAGACTCTCAGGGAAGGAAAAGGAGGCCTGGGAAGCCACTGCATTGCCCACAGGAATGATCAGTTTGCATTTTTGAACATTCAGAATTGCATCAGTATGGTTTGGAATGAAATCCACCCATTTTCCATAAGGCCTAAAATGTAGTAGGAGCATTTTCAGGAAGGAAAATGGCCTTAATGTCCGGCATCACCTCTGGCTGTGACGGCGACTAGCTGAGCATTCCATGGAGTGTCTGTCTGGGTCTCTTTTAATGGAAGACTGCACCATTTGTACAGTCAGCCCAGGCAAGAATCCTTAGATGTGATGGAATAGTTTATTTGCCTAAAGCACTGATTATCTTCACTTAAAAAGTCATAAATTAATCTGCCCAGAGACAAGACTGTTGGAAAATGCCGGCATGAAACCAGGGATTTGACATTAATCATGAAACTTTAATTAAAACAAGGAACTTGTGACTGATATTACAGCAACAAAAATGGGATTCCTTTATGAGTTATCAGTTGGAAGATCATCAGAAATAGGCTGTAGACATTTCACCTCTTTTTCATCCCCGGCCTACTAAGATCCACCAACTCCAGCTCCATGGAGCCCCAGGCTTCACTCTGTGGCGGCTGTGCACCCTAATGGATTCTGTGCCATCCCCGGAAGACACAGTCTTTCTAGATTTCAACAGGGAGAATTCACTAAAGGCTTGTTAGGGATGGATATTACAACAATGTGGGAGAATGAATTTTTTGTAGCTGAAATTTTCTAGGAAGTAGACTGCCCTGAGGTCTGAAGTAAGATATGTGGGTAAAATGCACACACATACACACATGCATACACATTCACACACAAGTCCTTGGTAAGGGAGCTAGCAGTGTCAATATGCTCTTGATTAAGGAGAGCTTGAGAAATGGGCCAGTTGTAGAGACCAAGGGAAGGAAACGGACAGCTCGTTTCCTGTCCTAGGAAACTAGGCATCCAGGCAGCAGGGCGAGGTGGATTCAAATCCTGCGCCTGCTGCTGGCTGGCTGCCTGACGCTGGAAGAGTTATGCTCACTGGGTTCAAGTTACCTCATCTGTGAAACAGGCAAAATCTCTAATCTTGGAAGGTTGTGGGGAGAAATAAATGAAATAACGCTTGTAAGGTGCTTAGAAAAGTGACTTGCACACAGTAAGTGATTAATTAATAGGTCCTGGAGGAGTAGCTTGAAGACAAAGTCATTCTGCCTTCAAAGGTTAGGCTCTGAGCCTGGGTGTGGTGGCTCATGCCTGTGATCTCAGAATTTTAGGAGGATGAGATCGGAGGACCACTTGAGGCCAGTTTGATATCAGCCTGGGTAACACAGTGAGATCCCCGCCTCTACAAAATTTTTTTAAAAAATTAGCCAGGCGTAGTGCTGGGTGCCTATGGTCCCAGCTACTTGGGTGGCTGAGGTGGAGGAATTGCTTGAGCCCAGGAGGTTAAGGCTTCAGTGAGCCGTGATGGCACCACTGCACTGCAGCCTGGGTGACAAAGTGACACCCCATCTCTAAAAGAGGAAACAAAGGCTCTGGAATTGGGGTGGGGGGGGGGTGGCATCTTTTTGACCAATGAAGAAAATTGTTTTTAATTTAATTAAATTAATTCTTTTCTTTCTTTTCTTTTTCTTTTTCTTTTTTTTTTTTTTAAGACAGAATCTCACTCTGGTGTCCAGGCTAGAGTGCAGTGGTGCAATCATGGCTCACTGCAACTTCCACGTCCTGGGTTCAAGCGATTCTCCTGCCTGGGCCTCCCAAGTAGCTGGGATTTCAGGCATGCACCATGCCTGGCTAATTTGTGTATTGTTAGTAGGGATGGGGTTTCACCATGTTGGACCAAGCTGATCTTGGACTCCTGAAGTGATCCGCCTGCCTCAGCCTCCCACAGTGCTGGGATGACAGGCATGAGCCACTGTGCCCGGTCGAAAATTGTTTTTTTAAAGTTAGCTTTCCCTTCCTTGGTCGGAGGGATTGGGTAGAGATGCCAAGACACAGAAAAGCACCAGAGGAGAAAGGAAGCCTTGCTAAGTGAGGACAACTTGAGCACACTGCTGCAGAGATCAGAGGGCAGCCAGTGTTCTTCCCACTGTCCTGTGAGCCCTTGGCTAAGGCCACGGATAACAACAGCAACAAAACGTCAATCTCCTTTCACTGAATTTCTCTATAAGCAACACGTAGGATTGTTTGGTCCTGCAGTGAGCCCCGTGGAAATTTCTGAATCTACTCGAAGCACATACTGCAGTTTGGCAACAACTACTACCTAAAGATGATGGCAACCTCCAACGTGGCCTGGAGACCATCGGCATGGAGAGGACTCAAACCAAAGATCTGATGCTTAAGGAAAGCCATTAGCCACCACGGGGAGGGGGACACAGGCACATGGGGGAAGACAGAAGGAACAAGGCTAAGAAGTTGGCAAGTAGGCTGGAGACATAATAAACGGGCCTGGAGGAGAGACCGTGGAAGGGGGCAGAGACTCGGCTGGGTGAGGAATAAAGGCTTCCGAGGAAGCCAGACCACAGCAGCCAGGGAGCCCCGGGAGCACCGGAGGGGAGGAAGATGAAGAGGAGGGAGAGGCACGGAAAGAAAACGAAGGGAAACACCGAGCCCAGAGCCTTGCGTCTCTCTACCAGTACCTGTGACTGTGCACACCTCTGTTCCATTTGAGGGCTGCCTTTTGGATATTAAGAAACTAATTTAGGCATTAAAAAAAGATGACGGTCAAAGGGTACAAAATCTCAGTGACAGAGGAGCAATTTTTCTGTTTGTTCTATTGTACAGCACGGTAGGTAGAGTTAATAACAAGAGTATTGTACATTTCACAACTGCTAAGAGTAAATATTTAAGGGGATGAATATGTCAGCTAACTTGATTAATTAAACTTTAATTCTTTTATGTTGTATTCATAAATCATAACATCACTTTGTGCCCCATGAATTTATACAATTATAAATTATCAATTGATAATTATCAATTATCCATATATAATTAAATTATTTTAGAAAAATTAAAAGGAGAAAACACCCTACTGAGAACTGAGTGTAGGGCTACCTCTCAGGCCCTTTTTCCTGCCAACTAGTGTTACCACCTGGCCAGTGTTTCTCACTGACATTCCAAAATGTGACCTGAATTCTGTGCGTAGAGTTTCTTAATTACGGGTAGGATTTACAAACCACTCTTCAAATATACATACCTCTAATTCAAACCACCTTATCTGATGCAACTGATACAAAGCCAAGACCATTTGTTTTATTTTATGCTCCACTTTGTAACTGCTTTTTCGTGTGTGTGTAATCTTTTTGGTTTCTAGTGCCATACCATCGTTTAGACAAAACTCTGCTAATTGTCAACATCCGAAAAGCAGAGGTCAAGTGTCTTTGAAGAATATCGCATGTCAGAAACTTGGACCTGATTCAAGCTCATGGAGGTAGCTGCGGTCCCCGCTGACCTGTTTGCTTTCTTTCCTGGCCTTCAGATCTCCACACACAGCCTGCCGCAGAGTGGGGCTGCTTTGTGAGGCACCACGCGGGCGCAGGGTTCTACGTTCCTATCTCCCTCACAAACTGGAAGATTCCCACTGAGAAATTAGTCTCTGAAGGAAGGCAAGAAGATGCTGGAGAACCCTACGAGCCTCTGCTGCCCAAACTTTACGTAACTCTTTAATTTGAGGATGTCTGCTTTTCTCATATCTAAATAGGATAAAATGACTAAAAATAGGGAGCTACAATTAACCCAGAGGGAAAGCTGTAGTTATTTAGGGCAACACTAAATAACAGCGGAGGCACTAGCGGTAGCGGCTGCAACCCTCCTCTGCGTGTAAATATAGACACCCCCACCAGGCACTTCCGCAGGGAGAAGCAGAGAAGGGAAGAGCTGTCAGGGCTGAGAGTAAAGAAGAGAGAGGAATGGGAAGGTGAGGACGAAAGGTTCGGCTGGGAATGCATGAGCTACTTTGAATGCAACCAGGAGAAATTCAGCGGCAGCACCTGCCTCTCTCTTTTGCCTCTTCTGAGGATTGGGACCCACGTGCCCCTTCTCCCTCCCAAACGCCCTGCCTTCCAGGCCCGCCCCCCGCTATCTCTCCGACCTTTCTCAGCTCTCTGCAGCTCCCACGCCACTGCGCTCATTATACACACTTTGTTATGATTCTCCTTCATTCCTTAGAGACATTCTCAGGCACGGCCAAAATATATGAAGCCAAACAATTGGCCCCAATAAAAATAAGAGCACAGCCCCTGCCCTGACAACACCATCCACGCAGCTATGAAGTGCCCTGGCCCACCCGTGAGGTTGTACAGGCAGGGCCGTGCCAGGGGGGGCAATTTGTCCACACCGTCAGCTCACCCTTCTGTTGGAATGCAGCCACGCAGGCTGGGCGGGGGCAGGAAGCAGTTTACACAGACGAATCTTGATGTCTAATTCTTCAACTGCTTAGGCATTTGATTCACTGGGTTGATTCACACAGTGACCTCCTAAATGCTGCGGGTAGGAGAGCACCGAGAGGAACTTTATACCTGTTCATATCCCAAATCTGGGGCCGGGCATGGTGGCTCATGCCTGTAATCCCAGCACTTTGGGAGGCCGAGGTGGGCAGCTCACTTGAGGCCAGGAATTTGAAACCAGCCTGGACAACATGGCAAAACCCCACCTCTGCTAAAAATACAAAAATTAGCCAGGTGAGGTGGTGCATGCCTGTAATCCCAGCTACTTGGGAGGCTGAGGCACAAGAATTGCTTGAGTCTGGGAGGCAGAGGTTGCAGTGAGCCAAGGTCATGCCACTGCACTCCAGCCTGGGCAACAGACCAACACTCTGTCTCAAAAAATTTGGAAACAGAAGCCCTTGATAGCAATGGGCCTTATAAAATCATGGTTTAGGGCACGGGCAGCTTCGGGTTTGAATGCTGGCAAAATGACTTACTAGCTGTGTGAGCTGGGGGAAACTTACTTACTCTGAGCTGTTTCCTTGTAAGATAAAATTAACTCAAAGGTCCTGTAAAGACCTAAACTTTAATGACTCTTACCTAGAGCAAGCTAAAGAGCCTGGCAATTCTCCTCTTTAAAGGAAAAAATAATTTAGTACTCAGAGGAGTTATATAGAGACTTATGGATTGAAAAAGGACAACTGAATGAATAAATTGCTACAATAGATGGCACTCATCCCCATGAAGACTCATTCACATCTGTGTCCCCTTGGCTGACCTGTGTTCACGGGGTTAAGTCCCACATGTTTGTTACAGTGATTATTAACATGTAAAGAAATTCATCTTTTAGAGACAGGGTCTTGCTCTGTCACCCAGGCTGGAGTGCAGTGGCATGATCTCAGCTCACTGTAACCTCCACTTCCCAGGATCAAGCAATCCTCCCATCTCAGCCTCCCAAGGAGCGGGGACTACAGGCACGTGCCACCACGCCCGGCTAATTTCTGTATCCTTTTGGAAACAGCATTTTGCCATGTTGCCCAGGCTGGTCTCGAACTCCTGGGCTCAAGCGATCTGCCTGCCTCAGCCTCCCAAAGTGCTGGGATTACAGGTGTGAGCAACCACGCCCGGCCAGGACTCAACTTTATTAGAAACTGGTCAAGATCACTTTAGTCAGTCAAGATAAGCATTTGTCTCCTAACTCCCCAAAACTGTTTTGCTCAAATTCAAAAGTCTACCTGACAGCAACACGGCAAATGAACCTTTTACCATTTAAAATGTCTTTGTCACCTGGTTTTGAAATGCAGCGACAAATGCCTATAAGAATTATGACTACAGGAGTCAGTTGTTTGGGGAAGTTTAAAAAGCTGAATATTTTCCAAAAGATTTATTCTTTACTATGCCTGGAAGAAATACTTTGATAGAAAAATGGCTATTATTTCAATGTATTGGCACTCAGTCACCTGAGAGCCTTGCAGGCCTTTGTCAGAGAACACCTGGGCCAAGGCGTCTCCCCTGGGGAGCCGGGCAGGTAAGGGTTTCTTGCTTGGTTCCCAGCTAAGAAGCTCAGCATTCCTGAGACTCTCTGAAGTTAAACATGGCTGACAGCAGGGGTGACGGGACAACAGAAGAGTGAGGTTTGGGACTGCGGATCCCACACAACCACAGTGTCTGCCGCACTGACGCCGATCCTTTTAGGGAGCTAATTGCCCTATGTGCTAAGCAAAATAAGGGTTATCTGCCCATTTTTCAGATGAAGATTCTGTCTTGTCCACACGGGGAGCAGGAGAACCAATGCTAAGGAGCCAGTGCACGGGTCGCTTCACTTTTTTAAGGACCTTGTGGGTAAAAATACTGGCATCTCCTGCAGGTGACATTTCCCCTGGCCTCACAGTCAGACAGCCCCCCACACTGAGCCACTGTGGCCACCAGCCATGTATTGGTTCCTCTGTCGCTAGCATGGGCGAGCTGGAGAGGCCCGTGCAATTTGGGAAGGAGCATGTTCCTCAGGGCCAGGTGGATCTGGAACCTCGGCCATGCAGGTGTCCTCTTACCTGGGCAGAGAGCTGTACTGGCGCTGTGCCTGCTGGGAGCTCTCGCGCTCCTCCTGCCGCTGTCGCTGCATCTGCACCTCCACGGACACCGAGTGCCGCCCGCTCTGCGCCGCCGGCCGCGCGTTCGGCTGCAACAGGAACACCCGAGCACATCGTTAGCCAGAAAGATCGGCACACATCACACAACTGCTTGACTCCATTTCCATTCTCATGAATTGACTTAGAAACATTTTGAAAATTCTGTGAATTTTTTGTTTTACGAAATCACGTTTCTTTGAGAAAAGTGGCATATATATATAATTGCTCTTATGAGCCCACAATCACTTGTCTTAAACCGTGATTTTGGCTTTGGCATGTGGTTTCAATTAAACAGATCAAACTTTCTAGTCTTCTTTTTTTTTTCTTTTAGAGATGGGGTCTCACTCTGCCACCCAAACAGGAGTACAGTAGTGCAATCACGGCTCACTGCAGCCTTGAACTTCTGGGTTCAAGTGATCCTCCCACCTCAGTCTCCCAAGTAACTACAGGCGCAAGCCACCATGCGTGGCTAATTTTTATTTATTTTTTGGTAGAGATGGGGTCTCCCTATGTTGTCTTGGCCTCAATCAATCCTCCTGTCTCAGCCTCCCAAAGTGCTGAGATGACAGGTGTAAGTCTCTATATCCAGTGTCTAGTCTTTTTAATCAGGCTTGGTAAATACTGACATAAGACATCATTTAGCTTTTTTATACACAGAGCAGATACAATGAGAGTGAGGCTGTTCAAAAGTACTAGAAGACGTTAATGTCAAAAAAATTAAAAAATAAAAATTTGCTAAAACTCTCAAAAGTGCGAAAGTCCTGGAGTGCACACTCGCAAGTTGGCCATGCTGGTGAATTATGGGGGGTAGGTATGTATTTTAGTTTCACAACAGGATACAGTATAGGTGATTCCCCTTTTGCTACAGGATGACAGTGAAATTTTAAGCCAAGATTAGTTGAAACTGGGCACCAACAGGTCTCCTGCAGTCCACAGATGGCAGCCAAACAGGGAACAGAAAGGCCTATCAAAAGGACAAACTCAAAAGCTAGTTTCTATTTAAATAGGTTATTAGGCAATGCATTTTACCTTAGTTATTAGGAAATGCCAATTTACCTAGGTTAATTATACCCTGTAGAGAGAGCTTCAGTCCTAACTAAATACTTTGGTTAGCACTCCATTTCAGAAGTTCAAGACCAGCCTGGGCACCACAGTGAGACCCTGTCTCTACAAATAATTTAAAAATGAGTCAGACACAGTGGCATATGCCTGTGATCTCAGCTACGAGGATCACTTCAGCTTAGGAGATTGAGGCTGCAGTGAGCCAGGATCACGCCTCTGCACACTCTAACCAGGGTAATGGTACGAGACCCTGTCCAAAAAGGAAAAATGAAAAGAAAGAAAAGGAAGTCAGCAGGTCATCTGGTGACTGGTGCTTCTCACCGAATCAGGTCGCTGAACGTGTATACTGCACTGTATAGATCGGGTTTCTGGGATGCTTCCACTTCTCACTGACATGGTCAGCTTACCTTCTAGATCTGGCCTTTTGAAATAAAAGTATCTGTGCTTGAAATAGACAGTGATGCCTCTACATTTACGAAACGTCCCAATGGCTTGTCACAGCACCAGCGGTAGGCCCCTCAAGTGATCCCTTTCTGTACTTGTCACCCTCAGTTTCCCCTCCGTGTTATGCAATGTTGTGCAACAGGCATAGTCTGAGTGCGGAACGTCTGTTAGAAACAAGTTATTGGTTTTCTTTTAGAATCGAAAGCTAATGGTAGAATTTGACCTGATAATGACTTTCTAAAACAACAGTCTTAGCATTCATTTGGCGAGCTGTAAAATAACAAGTAGCCTTGCTACCAAAAGACTGGCTCCTACGGTTGGCTTTGGCCAGGACAGAAAGAAATCAAGCATCATCTATTGTTCTCCTTCTGCAAAGCCAGCGCGACCTGACTTGTTGGTAAGCAGTAATGAAGCAATATGCAGGACAAACATTTCAAAGCATATGAGCTTCGTTAGTGAGCATATTAAAAATATCCCAATACAAAAATAATGTGTGAGGAGATTAGGCTTTACAATACCCCAGTCTCTACTAGGGGATGTTTATAACCACACTCACTGGAACAAATGTGTATTCAGAGACCTGCTTCACAACACCATTCAAATAACACATCAGTGAGGCCTTCAGCAAGAAAAACACTTTGCTGAGTGAGTTCTGCTTATGCAAACAATTGTTCATCAACTGCATTAAAAGAGACAGCCATTTTCTTCCATGACACTTGATGAGGCTGGCCAAAAAGGAAACTGAGCTGTGTTCTTGTGACAGTGAGCAATGGGAAGCTTGAGATAAACCACTGGACAGAGAGAAAACGAGTCAAGAAAACACGACACCGTTTCCTTTATGCTCTCAAAAGAACTGCGTTTTCCTTTTCTTTTGCACTCAGGGTAAGCGACATGCATGTGTCAAACAGTCTTGAAAGGTCTGGCATTCTGCAGCAGGATTTCGTAACCAGCTTTTTAAGCTCGTGCCGTTCTGGGACATGCTGCTTGTGGAGATGTGAAGGGAAATTGCCAGGTCTTGTAGAAATTTCAGGTGTATTTTTAAGTTGTTTCTCCCGCAGGCCTGAAAATTTGATGCTGACAGAAAAAAAGCAGTTGAAGGATTTTTGTTTCCTCCGCTGTGCGTTTTCTGACACTGTTCACGTCAAACTTTATCAGCTACAAGTATCTAGTTGGATCTGGATACATTCCAATAATGACATTACCAGCATATGGGGTCTGAAAACTTAAAAGGCGCGAATGAGTTTGGGATCAGCAAACTGACATATTTCATACTATCATGCTCACCAAGAAGAAACATAAACATTGGCCTCACCATTAATATTTTACTCCATTTCTCTTCCAGAGCTTGCAAAAAGGTAGGTTACAAAGAGAATCATTCTTATCTTTTAAGGTAAAACTTTCATGGGCCATGTATTTCAAGGAAGATTGCATACATGACCAACCCAGAGCAACATCTAAATAAGTTCATCCCGGCAAGTTTGACATGTGGCCTGAATAAAAAATCGCCCCTCTAATTCACAATTTCAGTGAAGACCTCTTAAAAACAAAAATTGGATGAACAGTATTACAATGGCAATCTTGAATTGTACACACTGTGGCTTCCATCCCTGTGGCAGGAACAAAATAATGTATCTCTGTCCAAGGACAAACATAAAGCAAAGAAAACAGGTGATTTGTAACCTTACAGAGAACTGCATGTTTTCAAATAAAATATCGTCAACAACTGCAACGTTGTTACTTGTCCCTATACAAGTAACACTGTATAGGGAAATACCTGCATAGGCATAATTGTGATAACTCTGGAGATTTGCCAGAAAACAAGGTGAAGCTCTGTTTTTATGGTGCAAATTATAAATAACCCTGTGATGAAACTGGTTACAAGCAATGACCTTTTAAATAAAAAAACAGCCACAGCTGCCAGGGCCATAATAACAATAGAGATTGTAAGATGGAAATAAACACACGGCATATATTACACGGGGTGCTGGAGAGCCATGATATGTGACTCTCTTCATGGCTTATGTTTAAAACCACAAGTGACAAATATGTATGTTGTTTTTGTAAGTGGGCTACAAAGTACTTGTCTTTCTCATAGATTATAAAGGGATAATACGTCAAGCTTGAGGAAGCTATACAATGTTGGTATCACTTAATAGCGTAAAATATAAAAAATATTTTCCACAACGTTTTGTTTTTGTTTTTTACATTTTTGGTTTTTATTTTAGAGTCAGAGTCTTCCTCTGTTGCCCAGGCTGGAGTACAGTGGTGCAGTCATAGGTTACTGCTGCCTGAAAGTCCTGGGCTGCAACACCATGCCTGGTTAATTTTTCTTTTTAAGTTTTATAGATACAGGGTCTTGCTATGCTGCCCAGGCTGGTCTTGAACTCCTGATCTCAAGTGAGCCTCCCACCCTCGCCTCCCAAAGTTCTGGGGATTACATGCTTATAATGGTCTCATAAGGTGTTTTATGAATTAAGTCATTAAGCATTTCTCTCAATTAAATAAAATTGATTCAAAATAAAAACAGAAAAAAAATGGAAATACAAAATGTTTAATAGACAGTTAATAAAGAACAAAAATGAATATCCACAGTACAAAGTTTCAGTACTAATTAGAACTAGGTAATATTTTAAGACTTTGACAGCTTAATATGGAAGTATGCTGCCACTTATGAAACAAAATCATTATTTTTATATTAACATTGACATAGAATACTCAATGATTTCAAATAATCTATAATTTTTCTTCCTATAGATAAGGGAAATAGTGTGTAAGCATGTGTGGGTGTGCATGTGTGGGTATATATCTGTCCATACATATATAATATTTTTATAAAGGATCAGCGAGCAGATTGTCTCCTTAAATTATGAATAATAAAAATATGCAAAATTGCATACGTCCAAGGGCACATGTAGAGAACAAAAAATAAAATACAAAACATGCAAACACTTTGGATGAAAACCTGTGATGAAGACGATGGTGAGAATGATGACGAAAAGGCCAACAGCATTCCTTCGAGATTCAGAACCCTTATTTCAGCAATTCAAAGACGCTGGGACCCTAACAGGAATTCTGTATTCTGACAAGAGAAGCAATTTAAAGATCTGGTAGGGGCAGAAATCATTTTCATGCCATTAAATCACGTAAAGAGTGTCAACTGTTGACTGCTGAACAGTGGCCAGTGCTAATATTAGTAATTATTTTCTATAGTAGACTTATGTACAACTTTTAATCAAAACCAAATTAACTTCTGTCTCTCCATGCTGCCTTCCCAGGCTTCCGCGCCCACCCGCATATGCCATCATTACATAACTATGGACTGAACTCCTGTGCGTCTTGAATGTTGAAATGCTTAATTCTACTAAGGATGTGAGTAATGGCTGCAAAGACTGCAAAGCATACCCATTTCCCTCATGAAGGCTTTAGAAATGAATGTTTTGGTCTGAATCGTATCTGTCTTCACCTCATCTTTCCCACAGTGCTTGGACTTTTATCCCCGCCCCCATCTTAACAACAGGAACACTGAAAATAAAAAGGCTGCCCTACAAAGCAAGCCAGGCACTTCGGTATCTGGGCTAATGGCAGCCGACAGAGCTTCAGGAGTTCCCACCACCCAAGGTTTCTGAGCATGGCGTGGCCGTAGGTCACAGAGGCTTTGGCTGAGGGGCAGGTCACAGGGCAGAAGAAAGTACTGACTTTGGAGCAGTGCAGAGGCTCTCTCCATGTGTGATGGGCCCCTCTCTGCCGATGGCTTTCTGCAGGTCTATTTCTATGGGAGGTGATTTCCACCCAACTAGAGCTAGGGTCATACTCATCACAAGGCTGTCAACTAAGGCAGCATTTTTTGAGTCAAGGCATGGAGGCTGCTATGAGAAAATGATAGCAGATACTTTTTAAGTCTTAAAAAAGACGAAAACAAAAGGAAAACCACCATTTTCTGAAATTCCCTAGGCACAGGGAGGCAATCTAGTGGTGCTGAGTGGCCGTGTGCTGTGGCTGTCTTGCCAATTAAAGCAGGCAGAATCCTAAGAGGTAAGGGAGAGCTATTAAAGTCTAAAACAGCAAAAGGGAGAAAAGGACAGATTTTGTTATTCATTGAAAGATGGACAGCTGAGAAACAAGCAAGCTTGAGGGAGAAGAGGATATTCACATTGCAGAGTATCAATTTTCTACCTGAAGGACTAAACTACTTTCAGGCACTCCCAACCTGGGATGGAAAGGATTTAGCAATACAGCTACTATTAAAGGCTCCATTATCCCATCTATCAATCGTCTCAGCCAGCAAGTCTCCTTGTGGGCAACACTCAGGTATCTGCAAAGTTTTACGGCATATGGTACTTATGTCTGCAGCCTGCAATTTAGTTCTTCTAAAAGCAACACTAAGTCCTGTCCATATTGGAGCTCTGTAATAATAACCCTAACCTCACCTATTGTTCCATTATCTTAAGAAGGATTTAAAGCAACTTGCTGCTTTATTTATGTTGCACCTGGCACTAAGTGAGGAAGAAGTTGCTTTTTCTTCTTCTCTTGCTCACCTTGGAAGAGAATTCACTTCAATTATGAAGCTAAGAAAATTTTCTGGACCTCTGCTCCTCTAAAGACCTTTTGTGCCACAAATCAGCTCCCTCAGGCCCAGACATTAGTTTGAACAAAGGGCCAGGAACGTGTGCATTCCATACTGCTAGAGTTTACAGAGAACATTTCAAAATAGGTGGACCGAAAGGGCTACCTGGATGAATTTTCTGCGGCATCCTCAGCTGTAGGTAAAGTGATTGGTTTACATATTTTTCTACACGACACACCTGGCTGCATTTTGTGTGTGGGCATTTCCAACAGGCATGACAATTTCAACTAATATGGGCTCAGCTGTACACACAGCTTGAAGGTGAGTCTGTGGTTCCTTAAAACTAAAATGATTACAAACCATTCCAATGAATGAGATCATGCTCCTATCCCTTCCAAACACAGTGACCCTTCAAGGTCAGAATACATAAAGGAAGAGAAGAAAAGGATTCCAAGATGCATAAAGCTCATTTTGTGAAACAGATAATTAAAACCATAGACCAAGCTATGTTTTAAACAACTGAGCAGCTCTTCCTAAGGTAACTATAAGAATTGGCATGAAAATGAATACACTAAGTAGAATTACAGTCACTTTAAGTTCATTTATGTGATCAGTAAAATGGACCAAAATCTCAGTTGTTTGAAAATAAAAAATAATAATAAGAAGAAGAAAAGGTCAACTTGTGACCCATAATTTAGAAAATTATTCCACGTCTAAGGTAATGAGCCTGTCATCCAAATAATTCCCTGCTCACTCATTACAGGAAATGCTAATACTAGAAGATGTCTGTCTGAAGTTGCTATGGCATTTTGATATACACTAATTTGGCCCATGACCTTCAGTAGTTGGGTTTCCAAATGTACAAGATTTCTTCAAACATTTTCCCTAACATGACTGTTCATATTAAGTAGATAACATAGAAATGCACCCCAGCCTATTCACTGTTCCAATTCAACGTTAAAATCTTATAAAGAGACCAAAATAAATTTCAAATCATTTTCACTTTTCCCAATGAAAAATGTCTAGAACTAAGTAAGAAACATGCATTTAGCCTCAAACAAACCTGGAGGCCTTGCATGTGGATATAATGTCAGAAACCAGAAATAAACTCATCAATCTGAGTTCTCAAGGACACATGTCTATTTGTTATATATTTAAAATATATTCCAATTTCAAAGAGGGGTTCTTTCAAGCCTTTCCTGACCACCCAACACTCATGCGGTCCTCACCGCTCTGTGGTTATCAGCGCCCCACGCACGTCCCTAGCCTACCTCGCTGTATGGTACCAAGTATCCCTTTATTTTTTATCAGTTCTATTGGAGAGTTCTGTGGGCATTTTTTCTTTTCCATCTTTGTTATCCTGTACCAACCACAATGCCTGGGACATAGTAAGAACTCAATGAATTTGACTAATTGAACAATTAGTTAAAGAGTAAATGTCAAGATGCTGGTTTGGAATCCACATTCCCAGGCAAAGTCAAATGGCAAACATGGCTCCTTATGGCATGGTATGGAGAATCATAAGCTCACGTGGGGTTGTGCCAGGCTGGAACTGTGTGCATGTGTGATAACTATTTCCATATTCAGTTGCTGACTTTTTCTCCTTAAGCTTGAAACCATGCTTATTACTCTTTTCAGCCGCTCTTTGTAAATATACACAGTTAAGAATGTATTTATCACCCATCACAAAAGAATCCTCCTTCAAGAAACCTACTAGAATAGATTGAGTTGATTACTACAAACAAAATAAGCAGATTAACATAATTCTGCATGTTGCTACATAGGAATGACTCAATTTACTCATCTAGGAAAAGAACTATATACCTCAGAAACTGCCATTAACAGTAATATTGTTGCAGAAGACAATTAGAGATTTTCTTAGATATTAGAGGTAGCGGACTTGTTCTATAACCTCCCGAAGTTTCAAAACTGATTTCATGAGGTGCTTATACACCTGGATGCTGATCCTATATTGCCAGTTTCCTGTTTAAATGCCTCATCTTCCTCACCTGAACTAAGTTAAGGCCCTTCAAACTACAGTTGACCCTGGAATACCACGAGTTTATACTTTTTGAAGAGATGGGGTTTCATCATGTTGCCCAGGCTGATCTTGAATTCCTGGCCTCAAGTGATTCAACCGCTTTGGCCCCCCGAAGTGCTGAGATTACAGGCATAAGCCATCGTGCCTGGCCCGCAATCATCTATTCTAATCTTGGTTTAAAGATAAGAACACTGAGGCCGGGAGGGCTAGGCCGCCTGGCTACTGGGCCAATGTTCTTTCCTAGCACTATTTCTCTTCAAACTTTCAATCTAGCATTGAAGGCTCTTCCTATTTCTACCTTTAATCTCTCCATCCCTTCAACATAACCAATCCGTCAGCTCCATCTCAGCTGGGCAGTTTACGCTTCCTCAAATAAAATGTATTAAATGTTGAGTTTGTTTGTTTTTTTAATTTCAAGCCTTTTTTTTTTTTGAGACAGGGTCTCACTGCAGCCCCAACCTCCCAGGTTCAAGCAATCCTCCCAACTCAGCCTCCTGAGTAGCTGGGACCACAGGTGTGCACCACCACATCCAGATAATTAAAAAGTTTTTTTTTTTTTTTTTGTAGAGATGGGTCTCCCTATGTTGTTGCCCAGGCTGGTCTCAAACTCCTGGGCTCAAGCAATGCTCTCGCCTTGGCATCCCAAAGGGTTGGGGTGACAGGTATGAGCCAACACGCCTGGCCTCCAGCCTTTTAACATCATTCTTGCTTCTGCACTACTCTTCCAAATATCTAGTAAATTATATTCCCAACACTTTGTCTGAACTGAACTTGTCAACTTTATGGACACTAATCTCCGCTCTGCTTTTGTAACTCACATGCAAAGGCGGGATGCCTTAGACCTCAGCATCGTCTAAACTACCACCTCTACTTTCAGGATCCGAGAGTCCACAAATACACTGTTTTGACCGCAACCTCCTAGACTTGAGAACCCCCAGATCCTGAGCCCTCTCACACACTGCCAGGCTGTGAGGCTAATCGTTCCTTGAGCTGTACTTGCCCCCCCGCCTGGACCATACAATGCTTCCCAAGTGTCCCTGCCAGGACTCCGATACCTGCCTCGGCTTCCTGCCATGTCTGTCTTCCAACCCCCATCACAGAATTAATCTACAGGTTTATTCCTTCCATCCCCAGTCCTCGAAGTGTTGCTGGTTAGGTCAACTTACCATGTTAACTGGACTTCCTAATACTGCATGTTTGAGTTTCCTACCTGAAGCAGCTTTTTTATTCCCTTCTAACAGGCTGACTCTCAAGTCTCTCAAAGAGATTCTTTAAACTCCCCGTCATCTCAAAAAATCTGCCCCAACACCTCCACTCTCAGAAGTGCTGTCATGTTTAGGGTGAAACACAAGGTCAGAACACAGGTCTGGCATTGAGAAAGCTATTCAAAGTTTTTTCTAGAAAGATCATTTTGGTGGCTGTGTGGAGGATGAAGTGGAATGAGATGGATTTAACAAATACACAAAGGGAATGCAAGAGATTAAAGAATCAAGGATTACTAGACCTGGGGCAGTGGTTCACACCTGTAATCCTGACACTTTGGGAGGCTGAGGAATGAGGATCACTTGAGCTTGGGAGTTAGAGACCAGCCTGGGCAACACAGTGAGACCCGGTCTCTACAAAAGATTTAGCAATTAGCCAGGCATGGTGGCACTTGCTGTAGTCCAGCTATTCAAGTGGCTGAGGTGGGAGGCTTGCCTAAGCCTAGGAATTCGAGGCTGCAGTGAGCTATGATTGCACCACTTCACTCTAGCCTGTGTGACAAAGTGAGACCTCATCTCTTAAAAAAAAAAGAATTACTAAACACTGTACTTTGTACATTACAGGCACTATGGAGAAGTGCTGAACAAATTAATTTTGGTTCCGATTCTGATAAATATGTATCTATAGAAAAAGAGTCACTAAATTTAAAAAAATGTTTGAGAGTAAGAATACTTCTGCTATGTCTTGTCATAAGGCTAATGAAACCTATTATGCAATGGACAGATGGTGGAACAAGATACAAAATTAAATTAGCAATGATGAAACCCAGATGGAAATGAGGAAAAGGTCAACATGTTAAAGGTCAAAGGAATTTGGCTCCGTCTTGTCTCTTTTCACAGAGCATTGAGGTCATGGCTTAGTGGCCTTTGCTGCAGGGAAGTTGCAGGACCATCCACTGTGCTGAAGAACCAAATACTTACCCAGGGTTGCTCGAAGCTGTAAGTCCGTCGACGATCTTCTACATCCTCATCCTGCTTTGCTTGTTGAAATTCTTGCCTCAGACGCTGTATCCGATCATGGTTGCTAGGAGTTGATCTGTTACTGAATGAGAGACGAGGCAGCAGTGAATACCCTTCAGAAATATCTGTGAACTGCAGTTACTAGCAAAACATGGCAACTTGCTGTGAAACGCCGCCATCTAAGAGAAAGTGAATTTTTAAAACAATATGTGGGCATTTAAAATATGTTTTCATTTTGGTTTTAGGATTAAGGCTTATTGAGGTTATCTCAGACAGATATTCAAGAGGGTAAGCAGTATTTTTAGATATTCTTTTTTTGCACTGTTCTTTAAAAGCTTCATTTCCTTTCTGTAATCTGGCAAGGTGTTGGCAGGGAAGTTTTTTTGGAAAGGACATTGCATTAAAAGTCAGAAATAACAGGGTCTGATCCTAGCTTCTGCACCTTCTTAGACTAAGGTACTTAATGTTTCTAAGCTGAAGTTTTTTAAATATGTGGGGTAGAGATAATAATTGTACTCTAAATAACTTGGTTATAATAATCAAGTGAGATGATACCATGAAATATATAGCTGGACAAATGTACAGCAATATTTTCATAATACGAGGTTCCTATTTATGAGTCATCAGAGGTCTATAAATAAAATTCAATTCTCACAGCAAAAATGAAAAGCACTTTAAAAATAAGTTCAGGTGGTAGTTTGATTTAACCAGTTAGTTAATAACAATACTGCCTTCTTTTTGTATAGTATTGAAATCTGTTTTATTTTCACAAAGACCTTATAATTGTAGAAGGTAGTATTTTATACACCCACCCACACACCCACCTACACACCACTTACAAATGTAGAAACTGACATTTAAAGAAGATAAGTGGTTTGTTTGGAGTCTCCCAGCTGGGCAGTGGGAAAGTGGGACCAAAATCCAGATTTTCTGGCTCCTAGTCCAACCCTCATTTCACTAAGCCATGCATATCACTTTGTAAAACATGTACGAGCCTCCAAAGCTCTTCACTGTAAAATTATACAAATTTTAAAAACAGTATTTTCACAAGAGTAATAGAGATTGATGACCAAAATTAAATCAATCATAAATCTCACAGTGCTTTTGGTCTATGCCATTCACTAAAGCAGTAAGTTTCATCCTATCAGTGACACGGACGGGAGACAGGGAAATACTGGGTAGGAGAGGGCGGTTCCCTGGCAAAGCCCCCACCCTCAAAAGCCTGGAAACCCATAGCCCTAAATGAGAACAGCATTCCTATTTTTGTGCTCACCACGCACCCCCTATCCTGTTCCTATAAACCGCAAACCCCAGCTCTATGAGCAGACAAACAGAGGAGCAGAGAGGGACAGAACGCACGTCAGGGAAGGAGAGACGAGGAGGAGTGTCTGGGTATTAAGAGGAGTGTGGCTGGGAGTGACTGCAGAGGGGACTGAGCCACTGGATGGCCAAACTCCAGGAGGAGATAATCTTCCCACTCTATCCCCTTTCTAGCTTCCCACCCATCCCACTGAGAGCCACTTCCATCACCCAATAAAATTCCCATATTCACCACCTTTCAAGACCGTGTGTGATCTGATTCTTCCTAGATGCCAGACAAGGGTCTGTGTACCAAGGGGGCACTGAGCTAGTTAACACTTAAGCCATCTGCAGACGGTAGAGCTAAAAGAACACTCTAACACACCCAGGGGAGCTTCAGGAGTTGCAGGCAACCACAGCTAGACACTACCGTGGGGCTGGAGCCCCAGATCCTACACCTGCCTGTCTGCGTGCTCCCCGTTCCGTAAGAGGTTTGGGTGCACACAGCAGGCGAATAGATGAGCCACATGCCCCTGTTTCATGTCGTGTGTAGGGGGTCAGGGAACTCTCTTGTTTCACCAGAAAAATGATTCAAGACCATCAGGCATCTACTGTCTCCACAACAGAACGTCATACTTCTCGAGGACAAGAACCACATCCTCTCCTTTTCATATATACCCTCCAAGCTGCTAGCAGAATGGAAAGCTGCAAAGCTATTAGGAAGACCAGGTCTCTTCACAAAAGCATGTTGCCCTGGTTACTCAGTATGTGCTAGAGTTCCGCTGGCTGCACCCCTCTTGGGTGATGTGATTTGTGAGAGGTAGCTTGGAAAGAGAAATTCTGTCACAGTAGAGTACATATAATTCTCAAATGGATATAAGTCTACATATAATTCCATGTATTTTGAAGAATACCAAAGGTTTAAGAATCTCGAATTGAACATGTTCACGTACAGGACCATCATGTTAACATCTTCTGATGATAGGGAATAACCTTTCATCATTTAACCTTATTGGGAGGGGTCCGTGTACCTTCACTAGAGCTTCTAGAATATCTTGTCAATACATTAAATTATTTTCTCAGTAAATAAAAGCTTATCTTCCTTTGTTTTTCTTCTGACAAATCTGAAGTGATTGGCTTGGAACATAAAGGTGAACAGGTCTGTAAATTGGGCCACCTGACGACACAAGGCTTCAGTTCACGTTGCTTCAAAACGTCACCCTGCACTTTTGAGACAGGCAGCTGTTACTCCCACTGGCTTTAGAAATATATACAGTGTCCTATATTGTTGCACTGTCCAGTCTAAGAGGCACTCTACTCCATGTGAAACTGCAGTGCTGCAGGCATGAGGATGGTTACCTTCGTAACACAAAAGAGATGGGAAGGTGGGCATTCCTGAATCTCACTGCCATTTTTCCACCTGTGCTTTTTTGTTCCTGGCATACTTCATTGCTTTTAATGGAAGGATTATAGGAGGCTTGACTGACAAAGTATTTTACAAATCTAACCAGAAGTATTATATCATTTTCACGCAGCATAGAGAGTTTTAAGCTCACAGTTATTAGGATCGTGAAGTCCAAACCATTGATAAAAACTGACCTCCTACTATTTGCAATTAACTTAAAGTCTGTTTTCCTGACAAAGGGAGTTTACCCCATATCCTCAATGTTAAATTCCGGTGACACTGGTTTTTTTCACAGCAAAAGATAAGTTCCAGAAGTCACTTCTGCCCTTATTTCCAGATCTGGACAGCGAGGCGGACCTTTGGTTTCACCCTCTTTTCCTCTGCTCTTTCTCTCCCAGTACTCTAGAGAAAGCAGGCTGACTTGTCCGAGACTAGCAAAGCCACTTTAATGGCTGAAGCTGGAAAACGGGCTGCAATGGTTTTCATGATTGATGATGATTTCCAAAGACTGGAAGACCGTCAAGCCCCCTTGGGGAACAATGCTTGGCAGTCTGAAGGTGAAGTTCTGGCTTTGAGACATGAAACCATTGCAACTGCTCAGTTCTGTCTCTCAGGCCAGTCTGTAATGAGCCAATAATTCAAATTTGGACTTCTAAAGTTCTTGGTGAGCTCTTCTGCCAAGAAAGCTAAAGGAAAATTTAAATATTCATTAGCAACAGTGACTCATCCCTACACATCCTAATCAACTTATATTTAGGTTCATGGCCAACTTAAAATTGGTCATTATATTTTTGTGTGAGAAATATAATAAAAATACCATCTGAGTTGATCAGATGGGTGAGACAATAAAACCCTTAATGAAGAGTCAGAAATCATAATTTACAGATAGTCCACATGAGTGGGATCTACACAGGGATGCCAAGAGGAACAGAGAGATACTTTCTGCATAAAACATCCATACAGACAGCTCTAAGACAGTTTTAGGCCAAATCCAACATGCAGCCTCCCCTGACACAATGGCTTTGTACCCAACCGGAACTTACTTTCATGTTTCAACTAAATGAAGAGGGTTTGCTTTTGGCTCAGTAATGATTTAGGTCTTGGTTTTTGTTTTTTCCTAACAGGTTTAAGGAAGGGTACCTCTAAGATCACACACTACGGAGATTCCTAGCATGCACAGAACAATGTGGCCCTGAATTATATGAAGCATCCATAATTGCCACAGCAACTGCAGTCTTTGATGTAGAGGCAGACCACGCAGCAGATTAAGGCTTCTACATCTTCAGACTGGATACTACCATGTGCTTCCTGAATGTGGCTGAAGACACCCATTCATGCTAGATGCAGCCATGGGCCAATCTGCAGAGAAGCACTGAAGCCTGCCCTGCACCTGTGCCCCACAGGCATGCCAGCTCAACCACTTCCTTTGGTACGATGAGAGAGAACAGAAACTTCACAATAGCGGTCCTCATCTATACGCACTGTGTATATGAGAACCATTCACAGACCCTGTTTGAAAATAACTGATTGCCAAGGCTTGCCTTGGGAAATTCTGAGTCAGTCTAGTGCAGGGCCCAGGAATTTACACATATACGAATTCAGAATGTACTCAGGTATATGGACGGTGCTTTGCCTGCAGTTAGCAGACTGCTGCCAGGAAGGGATGCTGGCCTGGTGCTGCTTCTTTAAGAAAGCTGGAAAGACAGTTTTCTCTCCCAAATTTAAAATGTTCACTTACTTTACTTTTTAAATTCTAGGTGAGCCAAACAACTATTTTGTCCATTGGTGGCTAGCCTGTAACCACCAGCTCACATTCTGCAGATGCTTCCTGTTTGATGTGTCACCTCTCTAGGCTATTTACCTTCATTGCACCAGAATAATAAGGCTAATGGTCCCCTGGCAACAGTCCCCCAAAATATGTTAAAACTGATAACTGGGCACTGTCCAGATAGTCTTGTTTCTCCTGAACTGTCCCCTCCTTCCGAACTGCCTAAGCCTGAACCTGGGTATCCTTCCTTGCAGGCTTGAGGTCTGACCTACCTATTCAAAGGAGCATATGCTGAGAGAGAGGAGTTTGTGATGTGACTGATTCTTTATGGATTAAAAATACATGAACATTTGCATTTTTAATTATGCAAAAGAAATCTAAAAACCTGGAAGAGATTAGTTATAAGATCCAGAATTCAAAGGAAGGGAGAATTAACCACTCTTTTTTTTAAAGTAAGTTGGTCTCAGTATATACTACCCTTCCCATAGCAGAGGGGAAGAAAGGAAGAGAGAAGACAGAGGAGGAAATGAAGAGCAGCAGGCTCTCCACACTGTTCAGAAGGCAGAGATGTTATAAACTCTGGTCCAGGAAGAGAAAAGCTGACAAAGAGAGGACAATACATTTGCTCGTGTTTTTTTAATTTAATATCCTCTCCTTTTCCTTCAATCTTTCCAAATTCTACCAGTAAGTCTAAGACATCAATCCACTTCCTGGCAGCCTTTCCTCACTACTCTAGCTCATGTTCACGTCTTCCGTTTGGTTCATCTGTAATTGTCCTCTGACCCAAATACTGACTTACAGAGTTTGCCAGAACTGGCATGTGTATGGGCTTTTCTCTCTTAAGTCTGTACCTTCATTATAGCCATTCAACAGTTCGTATCTTGTACGTCACTTCCCTGTGGCAGAGCAAACTGATCAGCAAATATTTGTGATGGACGGATTTAAGGTGGCCCTAATATCCACACCTTCTGGAGGTCACACCTTTATGCACTTAAATGTGGACAGAACCCCCCCTTGCTTTTTTTAAAAATCTGATTTGATTTTAAGTGCCAGGATACATGTGCAGGTTTGTTACGTAGGTAAACGTGTGCCATGGTGGATTGCTGCACCCTTGCTTCTAACCAATGAGAAATGCAGCAGTGATCATGCAGTGTATGTGGTTACAACTGTGGCGTCCCTCTTGCTTGCCACTGTCTCTCTCCTTGCTGGTGCTGAAGTCTCAAGGAGCCATGAATCCCACAGCTGCATAGAACAGAATGCTGTCAACAATGCTGGGAGCAGGGAAGCTGATGTTTCCCTAGTGGGAGTCTCTGCATGAGAACCCAGTCTGGCTGACTCCTTGACTGCACCCTGAGGGAAACTCTGAGCAGAGCATCCACCTCAGCCATGCTGGAACTCCAGGTCCACAGATGCTGTGATATAATAAATGTGTGTTGTTTTAAGCTGCAAAGTTCATGTCGCTTTGTTTTGTAGCAAAAGAAAATGAATACCCCATTAATGTTGGCCTTGGCCATGTGGCTTACTTTGGCCAACAGGATGTTTGTAGATGTGACACAAAAGGGACTTGAAACTGATTGTATGGCGGTTGTATTCTTTGTGTTCCTGACTTCCACCATAACAAGAACATGCCCAGAGTCTAAGAGACACATGGAGTGAATCTGAATCCAACCTGCAGCTTAAAGTCAAGCCCAGAGGAGCCCAGCCTAGATCAGTCCATCCGCAGCCTCTCTGCAGATGTCCGAGCAAAAAATAAAAGCTTGTTATTAGAGGCCACTGGGTTAGGCAATGTGTTATGTGACGGCATTGCAGCAATAAACCCTCTAGACCTCCCTCCTCAGACCACTCCCACACCAATACTACCACCCCTTCACCGTAAACAGCATTATGGGGGCTGTATATTCTTGTTAAATTTATGGAAATAAAGCAGCCTAGAAACACATAGGCCCTGCCCACAAGTGGAACCAAATAAATGCTGCTTGTTGCAAAAGCATGTAGTTACAAGAGTGGAATAAAAGACAGGCACCCCATTTTACAAGTGAGTTTTACCACCATCATTCATAGAATTAGTCACTGCAAAATTCTGGTCCCTGGGAAAAATTGCACAAGGTAAATACTATTGCGGAAGATGTAACTGAAAAATGCTCATGGTCAGATCTTAATACATAACACCAATCAAATGTCTTTCCACTGAATACCAGTCTATCGTCAAGAATGCCCCATGAAAATCTATTCAACTGCTTAGGGTGACACCTTTTGTCAAGCTCCCCACTACTGCACCCAAAACACCTCACTGTGGCTCTGTGATCTCTGAAAGTCAGCCTCGTGAGAGACCAGGGCAAGAATGTGAGTGCTTTCCTGGAGCCTGGCGAAAAGATACCTGCCAACCAGGTGATTCTGTAAAACTGAACTCAAGAGCTCATTGCTGGTTTCTCTTTCTGGCAGAGGTTTGATGACCTGCTGGGACCTGGGTCAAACACACAACTCACAAAAAGATAATCCTGGTTAACATTTGATTTACTGAGTCTGCCGAGAGCTCAGGACTTAAAAGACACCCTCCAAATCCACTACTTACAAAAGCACAGGTACACGGTAAAGATTTTTGTTGACCATATCAGCTTCTATCATTTGGCCATTTTCCTTTTGCTATCTACTTCTCAGCCCTAGCAATTTACTTTTTGGCCTACGTACAAAATTCTATTCCAAATGCTAGTGAATTTCACACCTGCACTTGGCATCCAATTACTGGAGATGAAAAAGGGACATTATTCTTTTCTCAATTAAAAAAAATACAAAAAGTCAATTTCCAAACTATATCAGCAATCCTGGAAATAATGCAGTATCACACTCAAAAAAAAAAAGTTTTTTCCTACTGATACATTTCTATCACTCTGACAGGTTTCCCATACACACATCACAGGGGAAAAAATATTGTATAGTTCTGCTAACTGCCAAGCTCTCTGCTTAAGAAACTCTTTCTCTTCCACCTACCAGCATTCAAAGTCCTATGACTTAAGAAACATTGTTATGGTCTGCATCCTAGCACACTTAGAAAGGAGAAGATAGCAGGTTAAAGCTTCTAAGACTCAATTCATTTACATTTAACGATCCTATTTTCTTGAACTCCGACTTTTCCAAGCCTTGATGATGTCTTTGGGTAACAGCTCAACCATTACAGGAGGTTCTTGCATTTCAGTCCCCTTATTTAAGAAAAATGTATGTCTTTACTGACTTCCTTCATAGTTACACAAATGGAAGGACTCAAGATACAGCCCATTAGTAAAAAACTCACTTTCCAAGAATACTGTCTCATTTTCACTGCAGAAAAATGAGAACACCTTTTCATTCCTTGCCCAATTACTAATTCTTGTATCCTAGGAAAGGAAATACTCTGGGTTCCTTTACTTGTACCAATGCTAAGTCCAAACTTCAGCTATTTCGTGGATGTCATTTAAAGCACACACCAGGACTGGAGTAGGCAAAAAGTGACTCCGGGAGAAACAACTGTAGGGCAGACTTATCACATAGCCTTAGTAACAGGCAGCCAGCAATGACCACCAGTGTCTCAGATCATTAAGCAATGTCTTACTGTGATGTCATGCATGGATGTACAGAGTTGTAATCCTTTCAAAACAGACAGACTGTCAGCATGACAAAGTGGATACAAACAAGTTCTTGAGCTGGGATGACTAAAGCATTGGCGGGGAGAAATGTCACTGAACTAAAAAGGGATCCTATGATATAGAACTACCAGATAGTGACACTATTCAGAGAGGCAAGTAAACAACCTGCTTCCTACTTAGATACTTTTCTATACTGATTAGCAATTCCATAAAATGTTCCTGATCTCTAGATAAGTAGTTCTAATCTATAGATGTCAGAACTGAGTTCTTAATTGCTATAAATTAGTGAGCAAACACAGGTTTCTCATTAAACCCATTACACTCCGTATGTTAAAATGGAACACTTGTCATTTGTTTTTGTTTTTTGCTTTTTTAAAAGTATTTTTCTCCTGGCACTTAAATCAGGATCATTCTTGGTAAAATCCTAGGTATAAACAGTGAAGCAGAGAGACATGGTCAGGATATGTGTGGCAGGTGCCTGCCCCTTGAAGTGTTTATTCCTGGGGAGAAAACCTTTCCATGGCAAAGGATTTGTCTAAATTTTAATGATGAGCTGTGTTGTGCCTTTATCTTTGCTTTCTTAAGAAAAAGTAAATTGATGCCACCCCCTGTGAAAGCGTTTGCACTTTCTCCCACGGTACCTGTTCATAGCACACGGTGTGTCTCCTGTAGCCTGTATCACCTGTGCAGTTTGTGAAAAAGCATTAATTGCTAAATTAAGAGAGAAGGGAAGGAACAGACTAAAATGCCACAGAAAAGCAAACTGAACTTTCAAATTAGTTAAGCATGAGACCAAGCTGGCTAAGAAGACTTTTCTCTATGTCTTCTAGAGAAAGAGGCTTTTCTCTGTGGCTCTATCTCAGGCTAGAAGACTTATGAGGAATGGAGGAAGGGTGGGAGGGTTAAACCAAGAAATGTATCAATTACCAAACTACAAATAAAAATAGCTCCTCTGCACAAGCTTCATTAAGTTTTATCAGCAAATATCTTGGGGTTTTACACTCAAATCACAGGTCATAAATTCACAGTAAATCCCCCATATGTTCACCAAACACCTGAATTCAATTTCTCTTCTGGTTGTGAAGCAGGAATGTGATGCCCACATTAATTATGCATGCAAAGTCAGTTTCTAACAAGGGCAGCACTTTGCGAAGCTGAAGGGTATTTATAACATCTGAAATTTTGGAATAGATCCTTCTTTAATTTTACCACTTGTATACCAGTATGTAAGTCTAAATTCCCTCTTCCAAATATGAACGTTGAAAAAAAATTATAGTTGGTAAATATCTTGTAATAGTCTTTGCATTCTTCTATGATAATCCCAGACATTTATGACATTGCACAAATGGTCTTGATACTGACTTTGACGTTTTTAGACAAATGTTTCTGTGGTTATGTACATATCACCCTGAATTATAGAGAAAGTCTAAACTGAGGTTAAGTGGCTATATTTATATGTGTCTATGTACACATGTGAAATTAACTACTTAGGAAATATCATGCCATTTTCAGTGTATTTTCAGTTTTACTCATCATCTGTAATGTAAAAAGAGTTATGAGAAACTCATGCAAATCCCAGAGGTACTCACTTTGCTCAGCTGATACAATTCATTTCCAGATTCTGACACTCATGATTTGTTGTCCATTTCACACCAATTTCAGTGTAATAAATCATAACAAATTAAAAACATACAGCTATGTTCTCTGGGTTAAAAAGGTGGTCTCCAAAGCTGTTAATCCTGTATTTGTTTCTGATGTGATAGTTCCAGTTCTCTGGTTGCTTTATGGATCACAGGGAGGTCGTCTCTCCATCAGAGAGCCTCAGGACTAGATCTTACTCTGAGTCCCTCTGTGGTCATTGGGTAACAGGGCTATCATTTTATAAGCAACAAAATCTCAGGAATGTACCCCTTGCCCCATTTTATTACTATCATCACTCTTCCTTATTAGCTTGTCACTGGTCTCAGGCAGGAGTGAGAAAAATTTAGTTTTGCTTTTTGAGGAGAAGTCCTCCAGCAACAGAGAACACACACATGCAGAGACATACATAATTTCAGAACTCAACAATAAATACACACAAAAAAGCCCTAGGTAGCTGATCTTACCTGGTGTCACAAAAATGATCCAAGCTGGCTTCTACTCAGAAGGACTGCTGAATCTATCATAGCCATACCTCCAATGGGGCATGTGCTGAAAACTCAGCACAAAAGTCATACTGCTTAGCAAGTTTTAAAAAATTATCAAACTAATTATCAAGGTTTTGGTTTAAGAAACCATATTCGAATAAGGCGTTGTAAATGGATGACCTGTGGCTATTGTGAGAGTGTGTTAGAGCTTTAAACCTCAAAGATCGTGCACTTCCTCAGGCCCCTGCGAGGTACATGGACCAAGGGCAGGGGCTGAGGTCTGGGCCTCTCAAGTCTCCTGACTCCCTAGCAGGCAATCTTACATAGATTTAAGCAAGCGAAGGATGAGAGAAGATGTTTTCAGGGTATACCTATGAATTTAAATCCATTTTAGAAAATAAAATGTTGGCTGGGTTGGGGGCTTATGTCTGTAATCCCAACACTTTGGGTGGCCAAAATGGGAGCATCGCTCTAGCTAGTAGTTTGAGACCAGCTTGGACAACATCGTAAGACCCCATCTCTTAAAAAAAAAATTAGCTGGGTGTGGTGGTGCGCATAGGCCCAGCTACCTGGAAGGCTGAAGCAGGAGGATTGCTTGAGCCCAGGAGTCTGAGGCTGCAGTGAGCCATGATTACGCCACTGCACGCTAGCCTGGGTAAAAGAGTGAGACTGTCAAAGAAAAATAGAGGCCAGGTATGGTGGCTCATGCCCATAATCCCAGCACTCTGGTAGGCCAAGGCAGGCAGATCACCTAAATCTATGTAAGACTGCCTGCTAGGGAGTTAGGAGACTTGAGAGGCCCACACCTTAATGTACCTCCCAGGGGCCTGAGGATCCCGATCACCTGAGGTCAGGAGTTCAAGATCAGCCTGATGAACATGGAGAAACCCTGTCTCTACTAAAAATACAAAATTAGCCAGGAGTGGAGGCACATGCCTGTAATCCCAGCTACTCGGAAGGCTGAGGCAGAAGAATCACTTGAACCCGGGAGGTGGAGGTTGCAGTGAGCTGACATCATGCCATTGCACTGCAGCCTGGGTGACAAGAGCAAAACTCTGTCTCAGAAAAAAAAAAGAAAAAGAAAAGAAACAAAGAAGAGAAACAAGGGAAAGGAAGGAAGGGAAGGGAGGGAAGAAGGAAGCAAGGAAGGAAGGAAGGGAAGAGAAAGAAAGAAAAAAATACTATTGCCTTTAAGAACACATCATTTTTCTTTGCACAACGCAAGAAGCAGTTATAATGGCTAATGCCCAAAGTGCACTTACTTTTCATAGCACTTTTTATGATTTTCTTGAATTCTCTAATAAATGGCAAGGATGTGTAAGGTATTCTAAGAGGTTAGAGAACTGAAGAAAGTTTATGGATTATATTATTCATTCAATAAAACCACTGGGGATACAAAGTTAAGCCAGTTGGGACCCACAGTTGAAGTCTGTGCCTCAAACTAAAATACACATTTCGGTGTCTGATTAAATAGCAAATGAAATTCAATGTTACTGGTGAAAATCTTAACAAACTAAAAAAAGTGAAAAACAGGAATACATTATAAAAACTTGACATAACGTCCAGGTGCAGTGGCTCACGCCTGTAATCTCAGCACTTTGGGAGGCTGAGGCGGGCTGATCACGAGGTCAAGAGACTGAGACCATCCTGGCCAGTATAGTGAAGCCTGTCTCTACTAAAAATACAAAAATTAGTTGGGCATGGTGGCATATGTCTGTAGTCACAGCTACTTGGGAGGCTGAGGCAGGAGAATCGCTTGAACCTGAGAGGTATAAGTTGCAGTGAGACAAGATCACGCCACTGAACTCCAGCCTGGCGAGACTCTGCCTCAAAAAAACAAACAAAAAAAATGAAATAAAAAGGCAATGGAAATTAAATTACAAAACCTGATGGGGTTTGATGACAAAATAAAATGACTATCATGTTCTCCTTCATATTAGAAAGGTTTTATTATACAAGCATAGAAACTAATTATAGAATCATTATTTTAATTCTTTAATTGTGAAATGATTACAAAGAATTCAAGGCGAACATCTTCTTTGTTTTTGCTTTCTGTCTTTAATGACAGCATAATTGCAAAACACTATATAAAACTAAGCTATGTTTTTTTACAAGAAAAAATTCCAGTGCAATGCAGCACTTACTTCTAAATCACGTCATAATTCTAAATCATGGCTATATTGTACAGGCTTTCTTGAAATGACTTAAAATATTAAATAATGTAACAGAAGACATATCACCTGAAGTTTCATAAGAGGCTGTGAAAATTCTTTGAGAACTAGAATAAAAGTAGTGAAACATACATCTAATAACTAGTTTTCTAAAAAGAAACCATTAATGAAGAGTTTGTATTACTGTTTTTAAAACATTTTAAAGATCACTAAAATATTCTTAATTTTAAAAATTTTTTTACTTCTATTTACTTATGCTCTTGATGAACATTTAAAAAGCTCAGAAAATTATTAATAACGATAATTATTCATTAATAATTTTTAATTTTATTAAAAATTTAATTATTTTAATAATTAATTTTCTGAGCTTTCTATTTACAACTTTGTCATTATCTGGAGAGAGGGAATAAATGAGGAGGAAATGTTAATTAATTAAATTATCTTCTCATTTCAGGTTTAGTTATTATAATTAGGAAAAGACAAACAATGTGACTATGTTGGTTTCAAGTTACTGATCGATTTTGAAAACTGGAGTTCTGACAGATTTTGAAATGGCTTGCAATATTCTTTTGTCAATTACACCTTTTCAAAGTAATATTTACATGTGCACAGTTTGCATTTTAAAATGCTAAAAGGCTTAAAAGAAACTTCAGCTTCATCACACCTTGTCTCTGACCACTCAATCCCATGAAAGACTTCTAAAGCTTTCAGCCGTTTTCTATGCTATTTCTTTTTAACTCAACCCGAGATACTCAGAATGAATCAATCATAATTCCTGGTGTGTGATACACTCTTGTTAGTGATTCTTCCATTTCTTACTTTCATTTAGTTATGATTTTCAGTGCCATGGTCAATATTATTAAATGTAAGTTGTCAATATGAATCTATTATGCAAAGCAAAAGCTAGGGATTTAATAATAATCTACGTCTGACCAAATTCCTCTGGTATTAGATGTTGCCATTAATATATTTATATCACTATCTCCTGATTTATTACTGTTAAACACACCTGTTTACTTCCTACTAAGGTAGATAAAGCACTAGCTGTCTTATACAGCAATCCCAATTCTGACTCCCAATTCCTATCTTCCACATGTTCCCAATATAATTATAGCAAAATTTATATGAAAATGATTCTTCAATCTGATTTTTCAGATTTCCACAAGAACAAATCTATTATGGTTTATTGAGCCCAGTTTTTTTCCTGGAGCCCTCTAACCTCAAAAGCTCCTACTGCATACTCCAATCTGGGCTGCCTGCTCCCTGGTTTTCTGTACAGCAGAAGTCCTGGGGCTTGTTAAAGCACACATTCTGTAGCTCCCTAAGAGGGTATTATAAGTAAAATATTTTGAGTTTGCATGTTTAAAGAGATGTATTCTACCATTAGCACTCATTGACAGTTTGGCTAGGTATGGAATTTCAGGTAATAAAACATTACCCTTCAATATTTGAATGTGTTGCTCTATTATCTTCTAGCTTGTAAGATTTATGTGAAGAAATCTGATTATATTCTGGTTCCCAACTTTGTACTGTATATTTTCACAGGGTCTTCTCTTTCTGGTATTCCGAAATTCACAATGCTGACCTTTTTGAAAAACTGATTTTGCTAGACACTAGGTGATTTTTTTTTTTTTTTTTTGAGACAGAATGTCGCTTTGTCGCCCAGGCTGGAGTGCAATGGCGCAATCTCAGCTTATGCAATCTCCGCTTCCTGGGTTTAAGCGATTCTCTCGCCTCAGCCTCCTGAGTAGCTGGGACTATAGCCGTGCACCACCACATCTGGCTAATTTTTCTACTTTTAAGTAGCGACAGGATTTCACCACATTGGTCAGGCTGGTCTTCAACTCCTGACCTTGTGATCCACCTGCCTCAGCCTCCCAAAGTGTTGGGATTACAGGCATGAGCCAGTGCTCCTGGCATAGGTGATTCTTTAATCTGGAATTTTAAATTCTCCAGTTCTGGAAGATTCTTGTGTTATTCCTCTAATAATCTCTTCATTATTATCTCTATTCTCTGTTTCTAGAAATTGTTTTCATTAAATGCTCGACCTCCTGACTTTGTTTCTTTCTCACTATACTGCTCTTTGTCCTATATCTCATGTTTTCCCTTACGAGAAACTTCTCAACCTCATCTATCAAGCCTTCTATTGTGTTTCTTAATACTGATTTTGTATTTATTATTTTCTAAGGGTTCTTTCACTTTTACTCATTAATCCTTTCAATAGCCTCCTGTTTATTTTTGATGGTTTTAGTATAATTTCTATTTCATGGAATTACTGTTTATAATTCTTAAATATTTTTCTCTTTATGTTTCCTCCAAGTTCTTAAAAAAAAAAACTTTGTTATTTTGTACTCTGTTTCCCACAATTAAGGCTTTTCCGAAATGTTTCACATGTTTTTCTGCCCTTTATATTTAAGACTGAAGCACTAAGGCCGGGCACGGTGGCTCATGCCTGTAGTCCCAGCACTTTGGGAGGCTGAGGTGGTGGATCACGAGGTCAGGAGTTCAAGACCAGCCTGGCCAAGATGGTGAAACCCTGTCTCTACTAAAAATACAAAAAAATTAGCTGGGAGTGGCGGTGGGCGCCTGTAATCCCAGCTACTTGGGAGGCTCAGGCAGAGAATTACTTGAACCCAGGAGGCGGAGGTTGCAGTGCACTGAGACTGTGCCACTGCACTGCAGTCCGGGCAAGAATGAGATACCTGTCTCAAAAAACAAAAACAAAACAAAACAGAGTGAAGCACTAAAAAGCAGATTAGGCACTGTGTGCCTCAGTGGGGTTTATGAAATTGTGGACAGGAAGGCTGAGCAGAAAGCCACATTTTTGGTTGGGAATTCTCATGTCAGTGTGTATGGGCTCCTTTTCTAGTACAATTCCATTTCTTCAAAACAGAATCTAACAGTCTTGGTACGGGGTGCATAAACCTGATTCTCAACATTCCTGTGTGATTCTGTCATCCTGTATGATGATAATTATGCCCATTTTCATAAAAATAGAGCTACTGTTTCTATATTTCATTCTGTTTGTTGTTTCGGAGTGATTTCCAAAAGGAAAAGAGGAAGAAATAGCATTACTCTCTTTTTGTGTTATTCTTAATCCTCAATTATTTTCAAATAGCTCAAATAATTTTTCAAGAATAAAACTGGCATATGGATGCTTATATATTTTTAAATATATAAAAGATTTGGATATAAATGTTCAGAAATGATAACAACTATTAGTTATAGTAACAGAATTATGTCCACCACTTCCTAACTCACTTTAGGAATAATTTCTTTATTACTTTTTTACAATATATATGGTTAACTTAGGGACTAAATTTTTAACACTTGTAATCTACAAAGCCCCAAATACAAATACTGTTTTAAAGATTTAACCAAGTCCTCCAAACTTTTTCTTGTGATCACAGATCTGGTGCAATACTCAAACTAGCTTTCCCTTCTTTGACATGTGATGAAAATCACAGTTTGGCTTTAGTTTTTGCTCATGTTTACTCCTGCTGGTCAATGTGGTGACCGTGACATACAATGTTTAGTCCTGTCTTTCAATCTTTGCTGGTCTTCCCTCTTCGCTCTCCTGCTAAAGAGTGACCAGCTCCTATTCTGATCTCTCCAGAGTATCCCAAAGAACATTTCCCACTGCATGCCCCTGTCACCATTACAGAAGCTCATGTCTTGAGAAGACAATCTCAGGCTCCAGCACAACCCCGCCAGCAGAAATTGTAGTTTTGTGGCTAAGACGTGCAAACTGATACAAATAAACTGAACCTGATCTAAGACCCTGAAAATCACAGTCTTAGACGAACCATATGGTAAGCTGATTAGCCAAAGGTTTACCGAAAGCCTTTTTTGTTTGTTTCATTCCTTGTGTTTGAAAATCCTTCTAGAAAGCAATAAAGGTCTTGTCCATCTTGAAAAGAAGGAATAATGGATATTTAACTTAAAAATAAAAACCTTTTGAGATCTGCATGACTCATTGTTGAGTACGTTGTAGAAAAAAGGAAGAAACTGAATTCTTTTGCTTTCTCACCACTTTTACGACAGACCCCCCCACTCACCCCCATAGCTGCACTTTTACAGGTCTCTATCTCTTGCTTTGAAAAGTATAATCTGCAAACATATTGGCTAATTATGAATTTGCTTGGTTTCTAGTTAACTGAGATTTTATTGTATTGTTGCTTAACACATGATTTTAAGATTATACTGCAGCCAATTAAAATGAGAAAAATAAATCTTTACTTTTGTGGCAGAGTTTCTCTCTCTCTCTCTCTCTAGTTTGACTTTTTTCTCTCAATTTCAGGAACTTGTAAGTTTCTAAAACAAAAACAAATCCATGTTTAATTACAGACTCAAACTGCTTAATATGTGGATAAAAACCTTTTGCTCTTTTTAAGTTTATGTATGTACTAAATTCTCCCCTAAAATGTCTAAAATTTGTCTCTCAATAAAAATTTGTCTTAAAATGATATCTACTTTAATTTGATACTTTACTTTGTTTTGGAAAAAATTTCCAACTTAGTATGATTATAGATATTTTAAATAATTTGTTTTTCTGTTTATATGTAGAATTATAAAAAAAATCTTTCAGTCCCTATGAAAAGGCTGCGAAAACAGTACCAGTACTACCCAGCCAAGGTGCTACCAGGTCATGAGCACAAGGGCCAAAGGTCACAGGAATTCAGGTGCACATTTCAAAACCACCTGGTGCCTCAAGGCTCAGTAAGGAAGAAGCAGTGCCAGCTTCTACCTGAGGACAGAGGAGAAAAGAATGGCGTAAAGCATCTGTTAAAACTCAGCATGATCCTTCCCAAGCAGATTGGAACACTGCCTTGCTTGTATTTTATACCTTCTACTGATGTCCAAGTACTGGTGTGTGGGGAAACTAAGCCAAGACCAAATGGGACTAATTATGTGTTTCAAAGCATTGGAGGCCCAGAATGAATAGAGAGAGATACTGACAAACACACATACATACAGACATAGGCACAGATTTAGATATAAATATCAGTAATTGTCTAACCCAGGCACTTATACTGAAGAATCGCTTTAGGATTTCTTTTCTTGGGTTGCAAAAGAAAGATTTCGAAAATACATATTGAAAGATAAGCCACCTTTGCCACAAGCCAACCACCTGACTTGAAGCTACATTAAGCCTCAAAAGTCACAGGCCTCCACAGATAGCGTTTTGTTTTGTCTTTTCTCGTATTGTAATGTCGCCACAGACTGGAGCGGATATTGTTTCATTTTGATATCATAATAGTGTCTCCATGGATTTTGGCTGACATTCTGTTTTGACATTATGTTACAACAGACCTCCACTGACATTTCATTTTGTCACCACAACACTGTTCCTATAGGTTTTTGCTACATTATTTTGTTTTGACATTAAAATGCCATCTCTGTGGTCTCAGTGCAACACTGTCTAGAGAACTTTTTGAGAAGCTATGAGGGTACATGAAATAGGTACGTAAAGTACAGAACATTTAATGAAGCTGAAGATGTTTTCCATAAAGATAAATTTATGATACTTAGTATTTGCAACATTGTTTCCAAGCCGTAAAATTTATGACAATATGGATTCAGTTAAGGTGTTAATTCTGTCTTTCCAATAAAAGGAGACCCCATAATCCCTTTTACATGTCAAAAACTTCAGAGAATTAATCCACTATCCCTCTGTTGCCAGAAACAAGTTTTTTTTTTTTTCTTTAATGAGTATGGTTTGAATTTTGGGTTGCAGAACTGTAGGAAGTATTTATGGCATCAACAACTATAATCTTTTCAACTGTTGAATTTAAGAAAGCATTGATCATGACACATTTTATAAATGTCTAAGAAGAAAGAAAATGCTCCCAATTAAAATGTCATTGATTATAAGAAGTATCTTGATATCAGGGATTTTAAATCATGAAAAACTGAATCTTATAATTGATTAAAAATGGTGATGGTATATATTAATAAAATTGGCAATACCAGAAACAGTGATACAAATAATTGATGACAGTTTATTTCTGAATAATAGGATAAAAACATGAATCTTAAACTGATTTTGCAGTTTTAGGTAGAAATCATCTGATTATCCTGACAGAGATTTGAAAAAGACTTCCCCCTTTCCTAGTAGTCTTCTGTTTTTTCTTGTATTCACAAAAGTCTCTATGAACATTTTACTATTTGTAGTAAGATCAAGCAGATTGACCTCTAAAGCTGCATACTTCTAAATTCTATTAACTTAAATTCCCAGGAAACTATCTTTACAACGTAATGATATATCTTCAGCGTTGACCAAAAGCCAATATGACAAATGGTCATAATGGAAACATTTCTGTGTTTTTTTGCAAGCCTATATTTTAAAAAAGTTATTTGATTTGTTATATAATTTTTCTTCTAGAATGTATAGAGACCTCACAGTGAAATTATATAGTACAATTGAATGCCAGAGCAGGTGTTGCTACAGATAATCTCATACCTATCAAAGAACTGAGCACAAGAAAATTCATGAATCTCAAGCAAGTCTTCGTTTGAAAATGCTTATTCTATTTCACAGTTTATCTATTACACGTATATACGTTAAAAATACTCCTAGAATTCAGTGCTAGTGAAACTATTCTCCACATCAACTAATATCTTCCTCTGATCACAGATTAAGATGTTGTTGTTTTTGCCTTGGCTGTCAGGAAACTTTGAGCTAAAATTAATGTACAATTATAATTAGTCATTCTAATTATGTAGTCATATCAGTTTTATAATGTTCTCTTTATCATTTTTGTGTCCTTGTAAACTTCATTTGAATAGGTATTTTAAGAAGCTGCTTCAAAGAATTTTTTGGAACTGAGGTGGTCATAACTCATAACTCATAGAGGGTCACAGTGACCAATCTGTTAAGTATGAAATATAAAGCATAGAGTTTCTTTTCCTATTCTGAATAATTTCTTCTGATATTCCTTATAGAAATAATAGTATTGGCTTCAAGTATATGTCAATAAGACATATACTTGAAGATGATATGTAAGTAAACATCTAACCCAGTGCCGAACACAGAAGAGTCACTTCATAAACACTCAATACAATAAAGAAAAATGACATCCAGGCAGAGACACAGAGTGGGTCGTTAGAAATTCATGCCTGAAGCTCAGGAGAGAAGTGAAACTGAAGATACAGCTTTGGCAGTCATCAACATATACACAAGTGTAATTGAAGCCATGGAAGTGGACGACAGTACAATGACAGAACATGGAGAAGGGGGCTGGGGATCTATGACCAACAACCAACAATATTCTTAGAAAATAACTATTTTTACTCTTCATAGTAGTTGAGTCAGAGCAATAGAGAAGCAAAAAGGAAGCCTGGCTTGCTCATGACGTAGGGATCTAGTGGGATATTAAAATGTGCTGGGTTTGAGAGCACTGTGTGAGGTGATGTGCGGGACTCTGCTGCAAAAGACTCACTGCAGGGAGCAGGTGAGAGACCTGAATCTCTCTGCTCCGTCCAGCTGGGCCTCAGGCTTGGGGATACCGGGGCTGCAGCAGGTGAATCTGCTCTGACGGTGAAAAGAAGAGTTTTCTCAGGGGCTGTCCAGCCAATTACCTCCATGAGTGCTAAGGTTTCACTAGTTACAAAAATCTCTAAAGTAAATTAAAAATTTGTTTAAATTAACAAAATATGACAGCTCCAATGTGTTATCATAATTATCCTCTCCAAGTCCATCTCTAAGATTAACCTTCCTACTTCCTTGATGTGAGACGAATACCTGTTTTCCAATACATGCTTCGCCCCTTCTATAGTTTGGCTAGCTCTTCTCATCAAAAGAGGAAAAGGAATCATACATGTTGTATTCTTCTCTTGACCAAGTTCACCATATTCTCTGGATTTCTTTGCAGATGAACTATTTGGTTAATGCAGTTTCTAAGGCCCAATGAATAGTATTGTGGAAGAGAATTTTCAAAGAAAGCTGATTGGACATCTTCGGTATACACCAATACTTTCCAAACAAACAAACAAAAACTTTATAAGCTTCATGGTTTTTTTGCCCTTATAACTTAGGACTATGATTCTGTGCAGGACTTAGAAGTAATTCAAATATTAAGTTAAAGATTTCACCAAGAAATGTAGTCTGATTAATGACAGAAAGGGGCCAAAAGGACAATAAGCGTTTTGAATTTTGGAGAGAAAAGCCGGGATTTGTTATCCATAATTGTGGCTTTAGTTGATGTTTGGAAGATAAGATGTTTGGCACTGCAGAGATGAGAGATTTTTTTTTTTTTTTTTTAAACACTTACAATAAAACCCTTATTCTGAAAACATGAGTGTATATATGTGCAGCTCCAACTTTTTCAATTAAAGCTTGTTTCATGTATACTTTTAAAAAAAAATCCATTTTGTATGCATTAGCGAAAAAGCCATGAGACCACACTCAAATTCAATCCATAAACGACACATTGTTCACATCTTGCCAAGACATAACTGATGTTATAAAGGGTCAAAAAGCTTCAATTTTTAAAAATACAGGCATCCTCTCCTTTTCACCACAATGTGTTCTTAGAAACCACATCATAAAGTGGATCAGATTTTCCCAAAGGAGCAATGTTATAATTGGAGGTTATGTTTCTGACCAAGGAGTTGGCTCCATGATATAGCACCAATGGATCACACAGGCAAAGATATAATACCTCTAAATCTTTAGAGTAATTTTAATAATAAAAGTAGACTGCAAGTATCATAAGACAGGTTTAAATACATTCTGTTACTTATTCAAGAGAACTCGAGATTCTATAAAATATACACATAGTACGAAGGAATTTTTAGAACTTTGGCAAATGAACATGCTAATAACTAAATATTATAATACTTTTGTTTTTTCTTAAAAGACATAAAATGGCTTTGCAGAGGACTTAGATCAGAGTTCTTTAAGAGGAAGAAGGATGTCTTCTGGTTAAATCTTTAATTTTACTCCAGAGATCCACTGTGCTTCTTGGGTGATCTTCACAGGATCTTTTACTTTGAAAAATTTCCCTGAGGCTAGTAGAGACTTAAAAAAAAAAATTCCATCAACCTCAGAGCTACAGTTATGCATTGTTTAACAACGCAGCTACATTCTGAGAAATGGGTTGTTAGGCAATATCGTTGTCGAGTGAATATGACAGAGTGTACTTACACAGAGTGACGGAGTCTATTACACAGCTGCACTGCATGGTGTAGCCTATTGCTCGAAGGCTACAAATCTGTACAGCATGTGACTGCACTCAATACTGCAGGCAACTGGAATACAATAGTATTTGTCTATCTAAATATATCTACATATAGACAAGGCACAGTACACATATGGTATAATCTTATGGAACCACTGTTATATGTGCAGCCTGTCATTGGCTGAAATGTGGTTACATGGCACACAACTGTATTCCAAAATGCCACAGCCAGGAGGTCACAGGTTGCTCCATTAAGTACTTGAGTGTGTGCTGACCTCTACCATGGCATCTAATACTTTACAGATTTTTCAAAAGGATTATTCAGTCATTTCCCAGATAATGGATACAACTGGCACAGAACAATAACCAGTTTGCACTTGGACTGTTCACTTGCCTGCTTTCCTGTTCAGACACTGACTGTACATAGCACTGAATGGAAGCTTAAAGGCAGAGAAAAGTAAGATGCAGGTGTTAATTAGATGTTGTGGAATGAGTGACAGAATTAAAGAGCATTCCAATGATAAGGTAGCTTTGTGACGATCAGGACCAACCTCTTTGCTTTACTGATGAGGAAACTGAGACCCAGAGAGATCAAGTGACATGACAAAGCTAATAAACTAGGCACATGGCTGACTTGGAGCAACAGAGAGGTGTCGGTCCCTGCCCAGGGCTACTTCAGCTTGGCTAATATTCTAAAACTCAACTGCTAGGTCTTCCTGATGCACAGACATTGCGGGCAAACTTTTTTTTTTTTTTTTGAGACAGAGTTTCCTTCTATCACCTTGGCTGAAGTACACTGATGCAATCAAAGCTCACTGAAGGCTTAAACTGCCGGGATCAGGCAATTCTCCCACTTCAGCCTCCCAAGAGGCTTCAAGCGATCCTCTCAACTTGGCCTCCCAAAGTGCTGGAATTACAGGTGAGAAACTGCTCCTGCCCAGGAACCATTTTAATCTGTGTCGTATTTGAATTAGGGGAGCGCTCTCTCTCACACACACATATATAATAAACTTTAGTCCATAGTATGAATATAAAGAAACCTGAAACTATTTCTTATTTCACATGGGACCAGCCAACTGAAGTCCTTATGTACAGTATTACTAGATCAGTACATTTGAGTTATAATAACAATAACAACAAAACAGCCTTTGGCCATTTAAATTCAGATCCCCTCAGAGTAAGCCAAATTTACACAATTCCATTGTCCACACTGAGTCTTTTATCAGTAGTCAGCTTAATTCAAAAATCTTGTAGAAAAGATGAATTAAATATTCATCAAAGTCCAGAGAATTTTCAGCATCTAGTCCATTATCTTAAATGCAACTGCAAACCAAAACAAACCTTTTTTTTCCCCCTTATCCTTCAACATAAATAAGCTTTTTAGTGTTTCCCCTTCTGGTGTAACTCATACCAAATGATGACACTATTTACAGTATCTTCTGTAAAAGGGCAGAACTCCTATTCCTATTTCAATTAAAGCCCTTGTGCAATTATGCTTTCAAGAAACAATTAACAGAGGAAAAAACCATTTCCCTCACTCCAGCCTTTTTCGAGTTGGGTAGTGAGTACCCTTTCTTATCACTAGTGGCATTGAAGTAATTATTTAATGTTAAGGTTCAATTCCTTGGGTGTAAATTTTGGTTTTAGTTGACACTAAAAAGAAACATCAATTTATTAGGAGATAAAACTTGTTCTCCAGTAATGGAGCAGCTGCATCCATAAATTTATTGCAGTTTAATGTTCTCACATATGAAGCAATTAGAGTTTTCTGACAAACAGACTTTGCCATTCAATGATCATGTGCATCGTGGTGAGGATGGCCTGTGAGATGGGAGAGTATACTGTGAGGCTTCCAGGAAAACTGCAGAGATGTAAAATAACAATAATACTAATAATACGTGTTGGGCAAGCACAAGTGAGACTCTCTCCTCCATGAGTCTCAATGAAAAGAAAAGCTGCAAATGTACTAGTCATGGTGAACCCCAACACTGCAGCTCTCCTGGCAACAGACTCACATAACGACGCCTGGAATGAAGCCTGCTTGGATCCTGAGCAAGGAAGGATACAAACACCATATCTTTAAGATAAGCATCACCTGATTTTCCTCATCAACAAGGAACAACAGTAGACGGGTCAGCAGTTTAAAGTAATTCCAATTGTTGAATACCTAGGTCACACTTGCCCTGTAGAAGACAAGCACATTCATGCAAGATTTTGTTTCTCCCCAGACAGTGCCCTCATCTTTCACATACCACCTCTCACAATGAGATTGGGTGAGGGGAAGAGAGAGAGACAGAGACAGAGAGAGAGAGAGAGACAGAGAGAGACAGAGAGACAGAGACAGAGACAGAGAGAGAGACAGAGAGAGACAGAGAGAGAGAGACAGAGTCAGAGAGACAGAGAGAGAGATTACTTCTTTCTTTGCATCCATCCCTTCCCCTTCCCTGCAACACTCTTCTGCCAATGTAGTAACTGCTTGTTACTCCAGGTGTTGAAACTCATGGGTTGTGGCTGAGCATGCTTCTTTCCCAGTTAATTTGGGAAGACTGATCGAGGCTTAGAACTACTATAAATATATTTTTGTAATTCGTAGTGACAATTACCATTGTTATTTACTAAGCACCTATTAAATGTCAGGCATTGTGTAAATTGTTGAGAATACAGAGGTATGACAATGGTTCCTATACTCAATGGTCAGGTAACAATAATAGGACATTAAGTGATAAAGTTAACTTATGTTTTTTGGGGGAAAATAAGAGGAGGGAGTGATCATTTCTTCAGGAAATGGTAGAGTCCAGGCCAGATGCATTTCCATAGGTTCCCTAAATTTGGGCTGAGTTTGGAGTGAGGAATAGAAGTCAGGTTGAGTGATCAGCCCATGAGAAGGCAAGGCAGGTTTAAGAAGTACCGAGTGGTTCCAGGGGTCTCTGGACCGGGTACTAATTATTCTCTAAAAAGAGGCTGCTGAGATGTCCAAATAAACAATACAGATTGAACACATGTATGTAGCCTTGACTCTCTTCTAAAACCCTACTAAATGCCAACAAAGATATAAAAAGTTTTAAAATCACTCAGATAACAAGAATAACGGAGGAGACTATAGCAAATGAAAGATAAGATTTTAGGAGCTGTAAGGCTAATGGATAGGGCTTAGCATATTGGAAAATGTAGAACCCTAAGCTTACATGAAGGGATACAGTAAACGGCTGAGCGCTGGTTCGGCAGAACCCCAGAAAGACTTGGGAATTGGAGGTACTGGGTACCCCTGAAGATGGGTAACAGGTCAGGGCAGAAGATGAACTTCTGGCCATTTTTGCTTTTCACGGTTTGTTTTTTCCTTTCATCATTTTCAGAAACCACAAACTGTCTAAAAGTGTGTGTGTGTGTAGTATATATATTTATATAATTTTATTTTGCTCTCATGGGAGCAGCCACAGGATCCATGAAAGGAGCACAGTGCAGCAGTGCTGACCATGGGGACAAGCAGATGCTCTGTGAACTGAGATCTAATGCTGGGACCCCCGTACTCAGAGGCAGGAGGCAGATGCAACACAGCCCATTCCCAGTGCACAGCCTGTGGCTCAAGTTGACGTACAAAAGCAGCACAACAAACACAGCTATTCAGCACAGTCCGAGGGGCTGCAACTCCCACCTCACCTGGAAACTGCTCCCACTCTGATAATGATAAGACAGTACTTTCAGCAGGAAGTGGGAAGCCTACACAAGGCATGTAACCTCAAGTCCACAGATGAGTATTAAAGTGGATGACTGACTTTCTGATTATTTTTTTTTTTTAGAGAAAGAATCTCACTGTCACCCAGGGTGGAGTGCAGTGGTGCAATCATAGCTCACTGTAACCTCGAACTCCTGGGCTCAAGCAATCTTCTTGCCTTGGCCTCCCAAGTAGCTGGGACCACAGGTACAAGCCACTGATGGTTTAATGTTTTTAGAGATGGGGTCTTATGTTGTCTAAATAGGTCTCAGACTCCTGGGCTCCAGTGATCCTCCTTTCTTGGTCTCCCAAAATGCTAGAATTCAGGTGTGAGTTGCCATGCCTGGCCATGAATCTCAGATTTTTATAAAGTAGCCATGTGTTCTGGATTTTGCTGAACATCACAATTTCCGATATTCTAATGCTCATAAAGAGACTGCTCATGGTCAAACCATAGGTGTAAATTTTAAGTTTTTTAAGTTGGAACAAAACAGTCAATAGGAGGTAAGGACTTAAAAGGAAAGGGTTTGTTTGCAAATGCTCCCACAAGAAAACTCAGAAGCGATGGACAAGTCACCACTTCACGTGCATGAGAAAGTTCCTCGTTGTACCCCCAAGTCAAGCCCTCACTAGGAGCGAGGCTGCTGGCATTGGCCAGCCCCACTTTGAGGAGCAGCCTCCCAGAGCTCAGCCAGGCCCCTGTAGCTTCCATGCTCTTCTCATTAGACCAAACCACTGCCCAGACAATTGGTAAATTCCTTGTTTCTTTGGTCTATATGAAAGGAAAGAAAGAACAGCTTCTGCACATTTAATCTTACTATAAACACCCAAGTGAGGAAGAAAGGTAACATGAAGGCCCCTCCCACTCAATTTATTCCTGTTGGCATTCTTTCCGTGGAAAACAGGAGGAAAAACCCAGCCTTTGAGTATGAATGCAACACGTAAAAACCTGTGCTGAATCATGAACATGTTTAGTATAGGAGAAGATCCAAACTGCATTGTAAAAACCTCATTTTATAGCTGCTTAAAAACCCTGAGAATAGTTGTACATTGATCTCAGCAAACCTACAAAAGAACACGCATTATCAAGGGCAGAAATTTGCAAGCTTGGTAGGGAAGACAAGGGTGATGTGGGGCAGGAGACCCTGGCTTGGACAAGGCAAGGTTCCAAGGATGAAAATACCCTTCTGCTGGCCGAGTCGGATGCATCCACACATCCGAGCGCCCTCTGTGCTCTGCTGTCTTAGCTTCACCCCGCGTTGGAGCTGTTTGTTTACTGGACTTGCCTCTCTCCGGAATCAGGAAGTCAGATTTGGAGGGCAGGGAGCCAGTCATATTCATCTTTGTTTCCTTAGCCCTGATGCCAGTGTCAGATGAGTAAGCGCCCCCATGAACTCGAATGAATAAGGACCTGTGATCTACACCATCCAGCCACCGGCACCTTTTTCTCCCATTTTCTCTTCTTTTACAAGTATTTATATTCTCTGTCTGCACTTCCTAACACAGAACATCATGAGTCCATGTACAATAATTTTCCCCATAAAACTAATTAGAAAGGATTCTGTATTCCCAAATCTGCAAATTTCACAATAAAACGGTTTTGTGTGTGATTCTGCTACCAAATTTGTGACTCATATTTAAAATCTGAAACCGTCATCTGCTTCCTACAGAGGGTTCCCTATTCCCAATGACACATACCCAAATGAAGCACTTGGTTTTCATGGTTCTGATACACATAAAAGGGTGACATAAAACATATGACAGAGCAAGTATTACACTGTTATGGAAAGATGTTGGGAAATTAGAAAAAGAATTCTGTTTATTGTGTTAACTACAATTCTAACCCAGTATTTTCCAAACTTTGACCACAACCTACAAGAAAAGTGACATTTCATGTAGCAACCAGTACAAATGTACATAAATATAAAACTGCAACAGATTATGAAATAAAGCAATTTCTATTTCCAACATACTCCAACATTTTCTATTTATTCCACCTCATTCCCTTTAAACATTGCTGATGTCAGCCTACTCAGACAATTTCAAAGCCTGACGATGCAAGGTAACTCATGCTGCAATCCCAGCACTTTGGGAGGCTCAGGCAGGAGGATCTCTTGAAGCCCACAGTTTGAAACCAGCCTGGGCAATGAGGCGAGACAGAGAGAGAGAGAGAGACAGGAAAGGGAGGGAGGGAGGGAGGGAGAGAGAGAGAGAAGGCAAATTAGAGTCATTAAGACCCATGAGGTAGGAAACAACTGTTATGGGAGGCACTAAAGAACCTAGAATCTTCTGAAGTCATCTCTCTCCCTTTCTTCTCTCTTTGGCATCTCCACACCCGTGGTTTTCTTAAATAGCTTCTGTGTGTTTGATTCACTATTCTTTTCCATCTCATGTTGCCCATGTGGTTAAGGCCAGGATGAAAGCTAAGCAAGATGCAGGTGGAGCCCTGGAGACATAAAGAAGCGACTGCTGCCCAGGGACCCTGTAAGAAACCGGGTCCCAAGCCCTGGCTAGTGATAAAGAGTGTGGATGTGGCAACTGCCTCTGTGATGATCCTCCTGGAACGCTGTCCAACAGAACTGTCTGCCATGACGGAAGTGTTCCGTATCACTTGTTACTATGGTTACCACTAGCTACAGGTGGGCTATTAAGCACTTGTGTTGGCTAATTCAACCAAGAAATGAATTCTTACATTAATTTAATTTTAATTCATTGAAAGTTAAAGAGCCAAATGTGGCTGGTGGCTTCCATAGTGGACAACATAGCCCTTGAACCTATTAAAGACGGGTAAGAGAAATGAGATTGAAAGGCTTTGCAACAAGTGAGAATTTGGAGATATTGATGCTGGCCATATCCTTCCATCAGATATTTCCAAGGATGAAGACTGAATTGCAGCATTTTGCATTCTCAAGTTCTGAAAAACAAAAAAGAATTTATAGAACCGAACAACTACAGAGATTCAACTATGAAATGTATTCACTGGTAATAAACAATTCCTTTCAACTAGAACTACACTGAAAGGTATTGTACAAACAGCTGCATGTTCTTTTGAGGGGAGGGGAGGTAAGAATCTAGTTCATTCTAAAGTTTTGGGAAGACCTAGGTTTTAGATTCTGCTTTGTCACTGATTTGCTGAAGACCTGGAGGAGGTTATAAGTGTTCTTTTTAGCTTCTACAGCTACACATGGGCTGCTGAGTAGTAAGTGAGTCAGTAAGTAGGGGAAGCATTCAATGCTGTGGTTTATGGTAGTTATTCACAACAGTCAATAGTGTGTGCACTCAGGCAGATGTGCAAATAACTCACTCTGCCTTAGGATAACTACCCATTAAATTGCATAGGTAGAAAGAAGGCTGAGTTTATTCATTTTACATCCCTGTAACTCCCAGGAAATGATGAGGTAATCAAAAAAATGTGGGAGATATGACAATCTGAATAGCAAATGTTGCAACTTCATACATCTAGGCAACTAGTAAGTCTGAAAGCTGGAATATGGCTGGTCAAAATCAGAAGTTCTCTGAACTAAAAAGACAGTTTCAACAAAATACTTATCCATTAGTGTATCTACAATAAACAAAGCTAATGTAGCTATTTAGCACTTTCGGTATATGAGGTCCTATTCCAGGCACTCGGCGTCACACCCGTTCTAGTGGGTGAGTACTATTATGGCCATTTTACAGATGAGGTTAAGTGAAAGAGACTGAAAGTGTGAGTAACTTGCCCAAGACCAACAGCCAGTAGGAAGCAGGGCTGGAATTCAACACAGTGCACACTTCTCATCACTGCGCGACATGCCTCCATATGAGGAGTGGGTTCTGCATGGAGGGCAGTTATCTTAACACCTTCAACCAGGAGCTTGTGTTTAAATAAGCCTGTTAATAGCATCACGGGTGCACTGGTAGAACTGAAAAATCAGAGGACTAGAGAGAAACTAGACAGAATATTATAAAAACAGACTAAAATATTTGAACATTCTGGAGTTATTTAATATAGGGGCAACCAGTTCCTTATGTCTTATTAACTCAATGAAATAATCAATGCAACAATGCAAATAGATGGCCTAGCACCATAAAGTAAGCTTCAATGATCATTCGAATGCATTGTTAAGAAGGCAGGGAATCATTAAATCCTAAATATAGGGCAAAACTTTGATTCTTAAAAGTAGTAAGTTTTGGTTATTGGGGTGATTCACTGTATTGAGCACGTTACACACTCATGCAGGACTCATGAGGCTTCAGTTAACGAAGCAGATTGATCTCCATGTCCTGTAAGCACAGACACTCAAGAGACAGGATACAGCTTTGCACAATCAATAGCACCAACACGTCAGGCTTCAAAAGAACTTTAGTTTCAGCATTGCTGTTGATTACATTCTTTAAAATGTGCTAAAACAACGGGCAACTGAAACATTCTTAAATTAGATCCAACACAGTGAATAATCGCTGTGCAAGTCACACTACATTTTATAGACCGTGTTCCTGAACTAAACAAGATGCAGAGATTGCCTTAGGTATAATCTTCTGTAATTTTTTTTTTGGTTTTCAAAGCAATTGTTTTCCAGTGGAAAAATAAAGCAAGGGAACGATGGTGCACATCCCAGACTTCGTACCAACACGTAAACTCTGTTCACAGTGTGCAGTCATTGACAACTGCACTAAAGGACAGTATTGCCATTAACTTACCACAACCTCACCTGAAAAGGAGTGAAGTGCCTTTGGAACCTGTTTCTAGTACCTAGATCTAACTGAGGGAGCATGTGGAGAAAGATTTAATCATCATATATGAGGATAAGTTTTAGGCCAGTGCCAACTAGAAAGAATTATAGTTAGAAGAGCACTTCTAACTCCTGTAATCCCAGCACTTTGAGAGACTGCTCAAGCATGAGGACTGCTTGAGTCCAGAAGTTTGAGACCAGCCTGGGCATTATAGTGATACCTCGTCTCTACAAAAAAATTTTTAAAAATTAGCCAGGCGTAGCGGTGCACACCTGTAGTCCCAGCAACTCAGGAGGCTAAGGTGGGAAGATCACTTGAGCCCACGAGGTTGAGACTGCAGTGAGCCAAGACTGTGCCACTGCACTCCAGGCCGGGCAACAGAGTGAGATCCCATCTCCAAAAAAAAAAGGAGAGAATCGAGTTAGAATTCGTATAAAATGGGGAGGGGAGTGAGTGGGAAGGGAGTGCTCAACTGAAATTCGATGCCAAGAGAGTAAAGAATGAATTCATCCAACTATTTTTACAGTGTACAGTAAACATCACACTGCTACCCCGTGTAATGCCTACAGGACCTAGGTAAATCTCCACCTGCCTTAATTCTGCTTTACTTTAGGAAACAGGATGCCTGAAGACAAAAGTTCCCCTCATAACCAAACTGGCTAAGACTGGTGGAAATCCAAAGATGCTGGCTCACTTGACCTCTAAGGAATCTCTAATTGCATTATAATCTAACTTCCATGATAAATGACACTCCCACCAGCACCACGACAGTTGACAATCACTATGACAATAACTGGAAAAGAACATAAAAGAACAAAAAGGAAAGTGGCAACTCTGGTTCCAAGAAGTTCTCCATTCATTTCAAGACATGAATATTCCTTCCTTTGCTTTTAGTGCCCAACCCATTCATTAAAGGTGCCCTGTATCTGTGACTTCCTGGCTCTCATGAGCTGAGAAGCTGATCCCTGAGCCAAGCTCCCACTCCTCAATTCCATGGTCCTCAAATTAAAGCCTGTATTGTTTGACACTCACTTTCAGTTTTGGGTACTAGCTTTGAAGCACCAAACAGGGAAAGAGCCCATTTTGGTGGGACCAGCTTTGTCAGTATTAGTGTTATGCCTATAAGAAATACAAATATGAATAAAATATAGTCATTGTAGTTGGAAATGCATGACATATATGTACATATGATAGAGAAAGGAGGAGAGAACTCTCATAGGCAGATAGAAGAGGGTCCCTGAAGAATCTCCAACCTGCCCCACAAGGGTTTATACTAGATATTTTGTGCAGATAGGGGAACCTGCACAGGGAGCTTGCCTGAACATGCTCCCAGCAGACTAAGGGCCCATATGCGCACTAGGGGGAAGGGATGAAGCCACGAGGAATTCGTGCCTTATACAAATAGGGAACCCAGCCCCATGAGCTTGGATATATAGAAGCCCTTGTATTCTCCTGGCAAGGGAGGCAACTGGCAACCTGCTTTCAGGACCTTTTTGCTGAGAGCTTTCCTTTTCATTTAATAGATTCTATTCTACTCACTCTTTGATATCCACATGTTTAATTTTTCCTGGTCATGAGACAAGGACCTGGATCTAGCCAAGCTAAGGAGTTTAAAAAATCCTTTGTCACATACACATACGCTTGTGAGTATGTACACACACATACTCGTGTTATTACATGTGTTTTGGCAGTGCCTACTATGCCATGTGTTACGCATAAAGTGATTACTAGAAGACGTATGTTTCCTGTCTTTACAGAACAACTGTGCTAATAATAAATCAACTAGAATTGTGTTACATGCTGGGAAGAAGAAGACAGTGTAACTTGATTGAATTAATCTTGCTACATTCACCTGAATTCTGACTTTGTGAAATAAATGGAAATGACTAGTAAGGAAACCTCACAAAAATTTGACCTGATAGGCTACAAGGCCCACACAAGGAAGGAAAGTGTCCTCTAACAGGCAGTTAAAGGAACCGGCCTGGCCACACACTTCCAGCAGGATTGTGAGAATTCAGACCCACCCCCTCAACTCTTGGAGGAGCTGCCCAAATAGATGTCATCCCACACAGGAATCTGAAACCTCATAATTCCAGGGCTGGACATAGTTCAAAAATCAGCAAGTAGGGTTCTGAGTGAATGCTCTACACATATAGCTAAGAACCATCTCAGGCTCTATCAAGGCAGGAATGAGCACATATTCCTGATGCATGTGAGAGGGATGTTTCCTATATTATCATATATTAACTTTCAGCCAACTGCATGTAAGATATTTGACGAGGATACTAGACTCTCCTTTTTTTCTCTTAAAGATTCTTTGTGGCCCCTTTTAGAAAACCACCCTAACATTTCATTATGTTCTAAGATACAGACCCCCCACCTCCAAAAAAAAAAAAGGTTCCTTTAATTTTAACTCATTTCTCTTTATTTGGGTCTCTAGAGAAATGGAGAAAACTTGTCAGACTCATCCTTGTAAAATCCTTTGCGTCTCTGAGAATATGAACTAGGTGTGACACAGTTTTTTCTTTTCTAAGCTGAATCGATCTCCATTTTAACTTTTATGCAGAGCCTCATATCCATCCCTTCAGTACTGTCTGCTGAGCTGGCCAGCTTCTTCCCTTCCCTTTTGAATGTGTAGGAGATTAAAAATTTTACTATGGCCTTCCATCACTATTTCCAGCATGCCAGATATTCTTATATTAAGATCAGAAAACTTGGAAATTTTAAGATGCAGAACCATGTGTTTACTGGAATTTTCCTCAATGTTTAGCATTTTGCAAGGTGCCACTGGGAAACAAACCTCCTCATGCCCCAAGGGGAAAAACCACTTTGTTCTTGCACAAGGCTAATGCACAGAGCCAGTTTCAGCCCTCTCTACCTTCTCAACACTCCACGATCTGGCCTTAAGCTCCCAAAACATTTTCAAATGATGTTCGAACAGCTTAACAGAGTAGCCTGTTTTTGGTCTTCGTATTTCTTGCAAAACTTGACCCTACTGGCTCTCGTCTGTTGACTAAAACGTTAATTCTCCATGATTGTTGAGGAGTTACGCAAACTACTGCTCATCTTTACATCTATTTGTTTGCTCCATTCCCATTCATTGGCTGGTATATCCCATATCAATGATCATTTTCATGCAGCAAAATCTACCTCCCCAGCTCTATATTCTCATCTAAAAACCACATCCCTTATTCTAATTGCCTGGTGAGGGTTTCACCTGAATATGCTGACAACATTTTGAAATACGCATACACAAGAAAGATTTATCTTTCTCTCCTAACTTTCCTCTATTTCTATTATCCGTATATTGGTTAAATGCTATCACTATTCTGTTTTTAAAATCAGTCACTTTTTATTTCTTTCCTTAAAGCTTCCCTCAAATTCAGTGAGCTGGACTTACAGATGTGAAGTACTTTCTTGCTGATAAGATATGAAGCTTTGAAACAGTTGTTCTGTTGGAGAAAATTAATTAGAAAACAAAATTAAATTTAGCAATAGAGCTTGGTGTGCTCCAAAGCATGGACTATGCTTTCTTAAGTCTTGACGGATGTTAATTCTTTCCCTGAGTCTCAAGGCAAAATTCCATTTGACCCTGACAGAAGCAAACACCAGAAATCTCACTTGCATTAAAAAGAGCTCAGTCCTAGATGAGGTGGCTCACACGTGTAATCCCAGCTCTATGGGAAGCCAAGGCAAGAAGATTGCTTGACACTAGGAGTTCAAGACTAGCCTGGGTAACACAGTGAGATACTGTCTCTACAAAATACATATATATATATTTTTTTAATTAGCTGGGACACAGTGGTGTGCCTATCATCCCAATTACTCAGGAGGATAAGAACGTGGGGAGCAATTGCTTGAGTCCAGGAGTTTAAGCCTAAAGTGAACTATGACTATGCCACCTCACTCCAGCCTGGATAACAGAGTAAGATCCTGTCTTTAAAAAAAAAAAAAAAAAAAAGCAGCAGCAGCTCAGAAAGGACTCTACATCCATGTACCCTGGCTGGGAAGCCCGAGGCCCCTTCCTTTCTCCAGGATGAGTGTCCGCTCACAGAACACCAAGCAAGCGCCCCCACAACACACACAATAGCCAACCTATAACTCTCCTTAAAGACTTCTTTTTTAAGAACGCCAACTAAATGTAAACCTTAAAGACTGTTGTAGGGTATGTTTTTTCTTCTGTTCCTCCTTAAGGAAAGGCGGCGGGCACGATTTAGCACCAACATGCTGAATATTCTATCTGAAACTATACACTCTGTTGGAGTCACTATTTGCAAAACAAAACTATCACACTAGTTAAGGAAGTGATTTGTGAGAACAAATAAAAGACGCATGACCAATTTGTCTTTGAGTCATGATGTAAACCTGGTGGACGACTAAAGATTTATACTTGCTACAGCGGTTGGCTTGGATTTTCTGCTGCTTATGGGCCTGGGTCTGTGTGTCTGAGGCAATAGCTCGTCAAGGAAATCTCCCACTTATCCACTATGGCCAATTATATGTTGTTCACTAATAAGTATTCATATAGACCTCACCTCCAAAAAGTTTGACTGTAATAAAGTATCCTTAGCTCAAAATTACACAGAACACCTCAGGGTCACTGTGAACATCAACCATCATTGCATGATTCTGCCAGCACAGGCATTTTGGTGTGTGATGGGTTACTGTGCTAGACTGCGTGCTACACAATGCACAGTTAGCCTTCCAGTAATGCCTTTTCACTATAACAGTCTACACTAGGAACAGCACTGAGTGGTTTTTGTGAAAAGGTGCTCCATACGTGACAAAACTTTTCCTTCTCTGAAGAAATATGAAACATTAAAAAAAACAACAACAAACCAAAAAACCCTCAAGTCCTGAAATTATTTTTACGGTTAGCAGTAGAAAATGGCAAAAGGTAATATTCAGGTATATGTAAGAAAGAACATCTTAAATGAAAAAAAGTGAGAAAGCACATGGAAAGCAGAATCAAATAAAATAGAAAAATGTTTTGCTTAAGGGTAGTTTTTTCTTTGATATATGCTAAGCTTATTCTACTTCAGCCAGAATATCTTGTTTATGCTTGAACATGTCTCCAGGAGTGGAAGGTCACTGTATAAGATGCATTTAATTTCTCATTTGTTTTCTAATTTAATTATTTTGATAGCTCATTTGTGTCCTTTGATACAATAATTAACTCTTGATACTAATTGAAATATCCACTGACCCTATGTCCCCAAATCACGTACTACCATGAACCAAAAAAAGGGTGACCTTTGGCCTTCATATTCCCAGGGGTGCAGGAGTCATACGTTGAAACATGGATTTTTGTGAGCAAAGGTCATGCCACTAGTAATGGCTTGATCTGTTTTTTTTTTTTTTCTTTTTCCTTAATGAAAAGGCTGAATATTATTTGATAGAACTGTAACATGTGTGCCATCTTCATTTTATAGCTTTGGTATCTGTTGCTGAAATAGTGTTCTGAGATGTGAAATTTAAATATTTTATAAAAAATATCTCCTCCAACAGAAATGTTAATAATTTAATATATGATAAACTACACATGAAGTTTCAGAAATAGTTATTTAATGTTAGTTTTATATTTGATATGAAAGCCTAGATCACTCCCTTGCTGCAAACTTTGATTTAAAAACGGCAGTTTTTCTACAAAATTATCTTAGTATAAAACATGTCATGGTAAACACTAATTTTAAAATGACTTTCTGATTTTTTGTTTTTTGCCTTAAATCCTGAGAACTGGGAGCCTGTTGACGAGCAATGCCAACATGTTTTGCCAAAGCGTGATTTTGATGTTAACTATTCAAGCCCACACGTTGCTATGTGATTCCATTTAGCCAATACTTCCTCATACATTGGTGGGCCTTTCTAGGGCAGGCGTGTGACCTGGTAAGACATCGGGAGGGCGAGGAGCTGCGCTCTGATGTGTCCTGACAGGCTCTCCCCATACAGGGTTCATTGGTTCCAAGGTGGTTACTGAAAAGAGCAGCTATAATCAACAGCTGTGTCCTGATGTTTTGCCAATCTGTGCTCATAAAACATGATGTTTGGTAACATGTTTCAAACACAGTTTGCCTTTGTCTTTTCAACACTAAAATTCCCACTTCAGTATTTTCTTTCATCTAAGAATTTCTAAATAGTTTGAGGGCATTAATTATGCCATACAAAATCCTCTCACAGTAATTATTGATGTTCCTGCTTCCTAATTATGTGTAATACCAATGAATCCACTTTCGATACTGGATGGCACCAACGCTGCCTAGAAGTATCTGCCGCCTTGTTGACTAGTGAAGAGCTCTCACATGTAGACCACAGAATTTTCTCTGTTGCGCATCTTGCTTTTGCACGTTCAATTTTGGGGCTGAGCTTTTCTATCTAAAATGCTTCTTCTGTATACAGTACACACTTTCCCATTTGAGTAGGAATTAAGTTTACCAGCTACATTTCTTGATTAATTTCAGACAAAATAGGGCTAGGTATATCAAAAAACAGGAACAGCTGCTAGGAAATTCAATTTCTATACGCTGTTCATTGCAGGAAATACAAAGATTTGTGCAACCTTTACTCTCAAGATGCTTACAATTGCACAAGATAAAATGTAGAGTACAGTACACATATAAGCTCCGTTTTCCATGATGGTGACAAAAGGAAACAGAAAAATAGCCTGGGAGAAGACACGCAGGAGAGCAAGAGATGACAAAAGAAGCTGGATATTCTGGTAGTAAACTTGGAGTTCCAAGTTCAACTCTGAGTTTTACTGACAAATATAATGAGAAACTTGAAAGCCCTAAGGGTATGACACATGAGCCAAGGGAATGGACCACCACTTTGAGGTGGTCAGCTGTTCCTCCTCACTATTAGGGACCCAAATGGAGAAAAATGGGCATTTGGGGATTTAGATGAGAGAAAAAGAATACCTTTCTGACAGCATGACTTATTAAACTCATGATGGAACAGATTAGAGAAGGAAACTATGAAGATGTCATCTGTGAAAGTCTTTAAAACTGGGATATAGTTTCAACAGCCTGAAGAACGGAGTGAAGGATGGCATGCATAGACTCGTGGAAACCACAGTTAAGGCGGTACGGCATTAAGCTCCGACAACTGAATGAAGGCTCCCTGAATACCTCTGCCTGGGGTTCTCTCTCTAAGAATAATGGCCATAGTGGGCCATCAGCTTCTCTTACACAGCCTCCACTGTCCTGCAGTATGTATCTGCAGGGTGCCCAGCAAAGAGGAGCCCAGATTATAATCAGGGAAGCAAGGCTCAGCTTCTGTGTGACATGAGCCAACAGCACTAGACTCACTTGCAGAATGCTTAACAAACTCAATCCACAAACTCAAGTTTGACGTCATTAGACGTTTATGGCTTTTCAGAGCTAATTTAGGACACTTTTGTTGTTGCTATTTTTCGAGACGGGTCTCACTCTGTTGCCCAGGCTGGAGTGCAGTGGTGAAATCACAGCCCACTGTAGCCTCCAACTTTTGGGCTCAAGAGATCCTACAGCCTCAGCCTCCCAAGTAGCTAGGACTACAGGTACACACCACCATGCTCAGCTAATTTTGAAATTCCTTGTAGAGACTGGTCTTGCTATGTTGCCCAGGCTGGTCTAGAACTCTGGGGTCAAGCAATCCTCCCACCTCAGCCTCCCAAAGTATTAATATTCCAGGTGTGAGCCACCATGCCTGGCCCTTAGGATACTTTTTCAGTCATGGGTCTATTCATTCAATAAATTCATTGAGTGCCTAATCTGAGTTAGGTGGTAGAGACAGAGCTGCACAAAACAGTTATTAACCCGGGGAAGACTGGCATGGGAACAGTTAGTTACACACCACTGTGACAAACATTAGGATAGAGGTAAGCCTAGAGTGTGTGGGAAGCACAGACTGTAGACACTGACCCTAGACAGAGGGGCCCAGGGAAGGACCACAGACAGACATGGGTGGATCTTGGAAGGAAAGAGGCAGCTGACGGAGGAGGAGAAAAGCCTTCTTTCTAGATAAAGGGCATGGTGTGATTAAAAACATTCCATGTCACAACACAAGAGGATTACAAGAAAGCCCACAGCAAGAGGAAAACTGGCAAAAACACCATCTAGACTAGAGTTCTATTTGCCTTCTACTGCCAAGGTTGCTTTTTAAAATATTTAAGTAAGACCTTCAGCCTTGATTAGTGCATCTGTCATATGAATATGTATTTGCTGGCTCCCTGGAATAATGTGCTAGACGTGGAATTCAAATGCTCTTTCATTTACCAATGGCTACTCAGAACTGTAATCAAGCCAGGTCGTCTAATCTAAACAAACTCACTAAATTTAGGAATAGATGTCTAAATAGAAAACATGATTAATTTGATCATTGTTTTCCTCCACCATAAACACTCACTGTTTATTCATGACATATATTCTCGTATGTATACACATGTTTATACACACTATCCATCCATCAAAAAAAGATGGTATCCATACAATCATTGAATGTATAATGTGACAAGCTAAAACTCAAGCTTTACTGAAAGGCAAAAATAAGGTTAATGGATTTTTTACATTCCCTGGTTATACATCAGCTCAAACTGAAGCACTCAAAAAAGATAATCAAGGTTGCCTTTTTTAGTTCCTCACCCATTGAGGCTTCTGCAGTATCATGTACAGCAATTTATTCTCTCATCTTCTGTCCACATTGTTAAGAGTTTGGATAATATTAAATATGAACAAGATCTCTGCAGGAGCCCAAAATAAAAAATTTCACAAAGCGATATTAATTTAACCTGTAGAAGTAAGGGAGAGAAATGTTAAATGTATGTTTAGTAAGAATATGGAGTTTGACAATGCAGTGGCAGTGTGTTCATTGTTTCAGTGCATGAGACTACATGGTCCTCCTACTCCTCCCATCCTCCCGAAGATGTATACAAAAGAAGTTATTCACAAATAGAATCTGCACAGTCCTGCATCAAGATTCAGAGTCCTCAGGCCTGGCACCAGGGCTCACACCTGTAATCCCAACACTTTGGGAGGCCAAGGCGAGTGTATCACCTGAGGTCAAGCGTTCAAGACCAGCCTGGCCAACATGGTGAAACCCCGTCTCTACTAAAAGAGAGGCGTGGTGGTGCATGCCTGTAATCTCAGCCACTCGGGAGGCTGAGGCAGGAGAATCACTGGAACCCAGGAGGTGGAGGTTGCAGTGAGCTGAGATGGAGCCACTGCACTCCAGCCTGGGCAATAAGAGCAAAACTCTGTCTAAAAAAAAAAAAAAAATCAGAGTCCTCAACCCAAACCCCAACTTCTCTGGGTCTTTTCAGTGACTTCTTCCCATTTCTCTTTTCCCCAATCTCTCTACGCTTATGAAAGATTTAGTAAAAAGAGATTTTTTTTGGACAGGCAATTACTGTTGTAACACAACCTTCTCAAGGGTTAAGTGTAAATGAATCAGAAACATGTGGCTTAAATTTCCCACAAAATTGAATTCATATGGGCTTAGATATGAAAGGAAAAATAGTATTTTCCAAAACATGACTTGAGTTTTGAAAAACTCCAAGTGCTGGGAAAATAGCTTAAGTATTCACTTAACTTTTAACTATGGCTAGAATCACTAAAGCATAGTACTATAAAACTTCATTCTACTAAACAATATGTCATGCTCAGAGAAAATTGCATCTATAGAGATTAAACACCCACCTTCACAATTTTGTAAAAAGCTCCAGCAGAATAGGATGAGAATGGAACACTAAATGCTTAATGCAAGTATCTGAGACGAGTGCTTTCTACCATGTATGTGCACGTGTGTTATTCAGGGATCTTTCAAAAATGCAAATTCTGATTCAGCACGTCTGGGGTGGGGTGTGAGAGTCCATGATCTGAGGCATGGACCACATTTTGAGTAGCAAGGACTCAGATACCCCATGCTGTATGTCACAACTCATTGCACAAGTCAGTTTATGCTCTGTTACAAATCTCCTGAGATTTGTCATTATTTGGTGACCACAAAAAAAACCCCACAAAAAACCCACCCAAGCGAAATGACATAAATGGGAATTAAAATATCTTGCTAAAAAGGTACAGATAATTGCTGTGAAATTTACATAACAATATTCACTGATTAGAGGTAATGAGTAATGTATTCATTATTACATATGAACAATGAGAAAACAAATAAGAAACAGTAAATATTCATCACTACCAGCTCTGCTACTACTTTATATCCTACTCCACTGGGAAATCCTTTTATGAAATCTTCCAAATCACTTCAGACATCAGAGATATTGCCTATTTTGAATTCAAGCACTTCTTTGTTTACTGCATGACTAATTAGTCAGGAATCGTCTAGCCCTATTGCAGGCATTAATTTTGCACATATGGATGCCTTATTTTCACAACTACATCTGAGTCTCTGTGAGGGTGTGGGTTGTGTCTTCCTCCTTCCTAAAATCCCTGAAGTCTCGCAACATGGCTTCCTGGTTGACTGTGAAATCAATTGCACATCCTGTGTAACCAGACAGAGTATTGGCAAACCTCAGCTTGTAATATTTCAAGGCCATGCAATAAACAAACCATGTCCATAGTATCAGGATTTGGGGTATTCAGGTTGTAATAAATGCAGTTCTGTTTGTCAATGAGGATCAAGTATTGACGGCAGGAGTGAACTTTGGGAGCTGCATACAAAAACATCCGATGATCTGAGAATGCATTTAATACTTATCCACAGGTTTGATGAAAATACTGTAACTTCTTTCCTCCCTCAGCCCATTTTTCATATATGCAACTTTACAGGAATCTTGTTAAGATGAAGAATGCTATCATTTTCCTCTTAAGTTGAAGTATAGAAGAAACCAACTTTTACATATACCACACATGTGTATCACGATGGCAAAGCTAGGAAAAGTGTTTATTAAACCCTCTAACATCCCAGCCATCAATCTCACTTGTCTAAGAGGAAGACACTGATTTGACTGCCTAAGGGCAGGTCATTACCAGTTTCTGGAAAACCAGCTCACACACTCTGCTACTGAATGAGCCACCCAGTCATTTCCCTTAATTTCCACATCAGAGCACCTGGGCAAGCCAAACACCCAAGGCAAATGAAGAAGTTTAACTAGTGAATGTGGCCCCAGGAATTCTAGCTATCATCTCCCATTCTGCAGCTAAACCCCAAGACCATAGGTCCCTATCACCAAGGGAGCTGTACCTAGACACTGCTGCACCCCCAGGGCAAGAACTGAGATGATTTCCTCATATTAGTATGCTATATGGTTGGTCATGAAAGCCACATGTGCTGGCTGGTGAATGGACCGTTAGACCTCGGTGTCAGGGATGTCACCAAGCATAACGACGCTTCATTAGGAAAATGTGCTTCAACATACATGTGGCCAACTAGAAACAAACCTAAGTGCTCTATTCTAGTGGGGCTGTTCAAAACAGATTTTTGGAAAGATATTACCATAATAAATTCATTCAGTAAGAATTAGCAACTACATGCATGAGTACTGTGCTAGGCTGAGTGAGAAGAGGGCAAATCTTTTCCCTTACTTTTTACTGAAGACACTTGCAATCCAGATGGGAAGATAAGACACATACATATAAGCAAGTAAGTAGTTTACAGAGCCAAGGATCCTAATGCAAGAGATATTATGAAACTATATTAACTACAGAAAAGAAATGCTTGTGTTATGCCTTGAAGATCAGGAAAAACGTGTAAGAAAGAGGGGAAGAGCATTCAAGATCGGAGACGCGACCAGGCATGGTGGTTCACACCTCTAATACCAGCACTTTGGGAGGCCGAGGCAGGTGGATCATGAGGTCAGGAGTTCAAGACCAGCCTGACCAACATGGTGAAACCCTATCTCTACTAAAAATACAAAAATTAGCTGGGTATGGTGGCATGCACCTGTAGCTCCAGCTACTAGGGAAGCTGAGGCAGAAGAATGGCTTGAACCCAGGAGGCAGAGGCTGCAGTGAGCCAAGATCACACCACTGCATGCCAGCCTGATAAAAGAGCAAGACTCCATCTCAAAAAAAAAAGCATTGAGGATGTGAAGTACTGAAACCCTGGCGCTTAGCACACAGTGAGGCCACCTGTGTAGTCGGCCTAAAAGGGACAGTATCAGGTAAAAATTGAGGTTGCAGATGGAGTGAGGAAGTCATCAAGGAGCTTGGGTTCTAACCAGTAAATGAAAGTTTTTCAAACAACATTTCTCAGAATCTTATGAGTCTACAGGGGTGCCTCAATATTCTCAAAGATTGATATTAAGGATAAATAAATATGATAACTTTGACCTTAAGATAAACTTATACTAGTAAAATTGTTCTGATTGTTCTTCCATATTATGGTTTTATATATGATTTTGTTGGAAAAAATGATGCTGCTCATGGGAAACTATCTTTTTAGTTATCTCAGGAAAAACGGTTTACTTTAAAGTATTTTATTTACAAAACGATTCATTTCAAAATTCATTTAAGAGTCACTGAATTTTCTTTTTCTTCTCAAGACCAATTCATTGTATTTTAAAAATGATATGCATGCTTATTTTAACACCTGGAGCTCCTGGTATCTAGAATGGGCAAGTTTTTACTAATATCATCATTAATTATATCAATCTGGCTGCATCCTGCTATATGATGAGAACTAATTAAATCAGAGCGTGGACCATTATGGGATTTAACCGCACATGGTAAAAAATAATCATTTGCTTTATATACACAAAACCCACATTAACTTCATGGAGAGCTAAGCATCAAGCAGGGTTGGCAGATGATGGGCTTTTGTCCTTGAAGACTCTAAAGACAGATATGAATTTCAGTTTTGCAACTCATTCAGAAAATTGCCTAGATAACGTGGGAAAGCCCTGTTTATGCTTTCTGCTAGTGTGTGTGTACGTGTGTGCGCTTATGCCTGTGTCAGAACCAAAGAAACCATGCCAGCCATAAAGGAAATTAAAAACAAACTTAAATATGCTTCCATATGCCAATGGAGGGGCCCCTGAGACTGGATCATAAACTTGCACATTTAAATTGTCTACATGAATTTTTGATTCAAAAAGTATACTTAAGCAATTTTATCATCACAGTCACATAAAGTAAAATATATTTTCACCTGGGGAAAAATATTCCTTAGGCAAGCAATGGGATATTTTATTTAGACATTCAAGTATCAGATGATTTATAATAAATGAATGTTCTGGATTTTAAAAAGGCTAATAAAGCCACTACTTTCCCTTGTATTAGAAGGAAATACAGAGTGAATATTATAGGAGATATTGGAAAGCGAGTTAAAAACAATCAGTTTTATGGGATGATTGAGAATTTTAAAGTAAAATTATATGAACAATTTAAGTGTTAAATCCCCACATCACTTTATTCAAACTCTCTTATATTGCTAACAGAATAGTTGTTTACGTTCCTAAACTACTCGCATCATCTTCATAACATTCTCTACTCTTCTTACTGAATTAAGACAATTTTCAAAGGGTGACTTCAGTCACTGAGCATTCTTCACAAACTGAGAACAATCCACAAATAGATAAATTAGTAGGTAAATTGTTTAGCAAATATGTTTCTCTAAAACTTTCATATTTTTTAACTAAAAGTGATCATTCTAATTTGACATGATTTTACCATAAGGTGTAATAATAATAATAAAAAAAAGTAGGTGATTTACATGCTGCTAAAATTACTAGGTCTTGTATGCATATGGGCTCCCTTGACAGTTAAATCAGTTTAATTTTAATTTCAATTTTAAAAACTGTCCTGCAATAAAATAGCAGTCACTGACTTCTAAGCCAAGAGGATGCAAAACAAGGAACTTTAAGGCTTATTAACATGGAACATTATTAAGAAAAATTGAGACGAGTATACATAAAATGAGGACAGGGCAGAAAAGCACAGGAGATTAAAGTTGGGACAGATGTGCTTGTTAGCAGAAAATCTACTTGTTTATTGAGAGACAGCCTCCATTAGCTGACGGTGGAAGCAGATAATGTGTTTATTGTTTCCACTTTGAGGAATGGTTTTCTTACGCACTTCCAACCAAAATAATGGCCCCAGTGGTGTTGCCTTTGTCTCTGGGGCAGTCCCTGCCACCTGTACCGTCCCCGCAATCTCCACTCCCTGATCTCAGCTTGCCAATCATTCTCTCCAGCATCGTTAGAAAGAGGCCTGGACTTCCGGGGTAAGAGACTTAGGTTTTGGAAAGGCTGGTGCAATCAGATGGGAAAATGACTACACTTCAAAACAAAAAATATACCTTGCAAAGGAGTAAGCAAGGCTGTTTTCTGGAGATGAAAGTCAGCCAATGGTAAAACCCTAAATGACAAAGCCACTGAATTCCCAGGGCTTTACTTGGTTACAAAATTGTCAATGGGAAGTGATTTGTAATTTGCACAATCAAGAGTGTTCTTCTCTTTAAAGTCCTTCCTTAGGAGAAGAAGTGTGTGCACGTGTCTCTGTGTATGTTGGGATGTGTGTGGTGTGTTGTATGTATTTGTGTGTCATTGTGGGGGTGTGCATTGGTTTGGATGGGATTACTTACCCTCTCATTGAAGGAACCTATGCTACTATTTTGCCTTTATTATAAATGTCTTGGTCTTAAAATTTAAGGCTAACATATATAGGCATGCTGAAGGCAAGAAAGAGCAAAAGGATATCTAATATTTAAAAAAATGAAAATATTCCTAATCGCACCATAGCCCAGCAGATGTGGAAAATACTCTCAACAAACAGCCCATGTGCTGTGCACTGCTCTGGCCCCACATCTTTTCCAGCCCCTCCTCATCTCTCTACGCAGCTCTGTGCTATTATTTTTTTCCATTGGGAGCAACCCTCTTTCAGAGCTTTGATTTTCATTCATGATCTTATGGGAGAAGATAAATGATTAGACAAATGCCCCCCAAATCAGTTTGACAAGTATTCATCAACCAGATTTCAAAATGTTTAAGAAGGACACTCTCTACATTAGACAAAGTAATTAAGAAGAAGAAGAAGAAGTCATTCTTCGTTCGCTCCGATTTGGTCTGCTCACTGGGTTGCCAGCTTTCATGTCTGACCTTTCCTTGATATCCACTTATTGTCCCCAAACCTCAGCCCACTGGGCAATTAGAAAGTAAGACTCGCTTTCGGGCTGCCTCGTTTTAGTAGAATGCATGATCAAGGAGTTCTCTTGAAAGGGCAGGAAGCCCATGCCAGTCGAGAGAACATCACAGGCGCTTTAAAGACTGGTGCCTGAGAACTGCTTATATCCACCCTTCCAGTTACCAGAGAGACACCAGGAAGTGGGGGTCCTCGTTTTCCTTGGCCCTTTCCCCTTAATCTGCTGCATGTGCAATTCTTTTCCCTGCTGCAGACTTCTAGCCCTCAGCCGTTCTAATTTTTTCAAGGGCTTTTCGCCTTATAAAGTTATTGACACAAATTACCATCACTGGTCCTGAGACACACTAGTGTAGGAAAACATAACTTAAAATATACATATCAATGTCTGCATAAGTATTTTCTACTGACTTAGCTGTAAAAAAATAACATATATACAGGAAAGGTTTATGTTTGACAAAAGTGACCTAATTGGAATAATACATTTTTGGCTGCAAATCTCTGAAAATCATGCATTTATTAGAGACAAGGGGATAAAAGATGCAATGTGAATAAGCTAAGCCTTCTCTAATAAAGTGAACACTGACACTGATGAACTTGCCTCTGACATAATTACCTACAGCAAAGTTGGTTTCTTTTATTCATAAATCCAGTTTCAGCAAGCGGAAATTCTAAAATTTCAGCAACAACAAAAAAGATGAATTTAGGTCAAGACGTTCCAGGGACAAATCAGCTTGGTCAATAGCCCACGGACCACTTTGTGCCAGACCACAAAGATGGGGGTGCCAACATTTTTTAATCTTTTCAGGGCAAGATGATGACTTCTAATGTCCCTGTGCAAAGAAGAAATGCAGGAGGGAGAGCATGTTTCACAAACACTGACCTTTAGCGTAAGAATTTCTCTCAAGGAAAAACAGGGATAAAAAGGAAACCTCCCCGATCCCCTCACAAAATGGTTCCTCAAAATTTGCAATCACAATGGAGAACAGACTGGTCTTGCCTCCATTAAACTCATCACAGAGATGCTAAACCTTTAGGAGCAGAGTTTGGGACCTACAAAAAAGTACTTATTTGTCAACTCCAAGAAAGAAAGAAAGCTCTGTGGTAGAATGAAAACATAACCTGGTGATAATGGATATAATAATTTTAACTTCCCATAATTTGCATAGTGGTCACCTAATAGAATGCTTTCATGACTTTAACAAGGACCCAGTATATTATCATAACTGCCTTATCAGTGACGGAATTGAGGTTCCAAGAAGATAAATGACTTGGTTAGGATGTGACAGGAAACAAGAATTAGTGTCAGGACTTGATGCTGAGTCATGGCTGACAGCCTCTGCAAGTTCACCCAGACCACCAGGCAAACACACTGACCCTGCCCCAAATGCCTCACCTCCCATGGGAACTGAGGAAAGGAGAGAAGAAAGCAAAAGGAAAACACTAAAATAGGGAGAAAAGACGTCAATATTTCTCCCTGTCCTTCTAACACAGAAATAGCACACAGGGGATTCATTTACAGCGCGAGTGCATGCAGACACACACACACACACACACACACACACACACACACACACACACACACAGAGTTTAGGGACTGTATTTTTAAATTTATTTCAGGTCACAGAGGCCCTAAGTGGAGGTATCTATAACTAGCAAGGGGCTCTGGAAGGACAGCCCTCCGGTGGAACATTTCTGCTGTGTGAATGCTGCTCCTTCCCCAAACACTGATGGATAAACTGCCATTCTTCAATTGGGAAAGCAAGGAGCAGAGAATGGTTTCTATCATCATGGTAATATGAGATACCTGAGTGTTTCAGTGGAGGAAAAGCAAAGCTTCATATAAATCAACTCAAAATGTAAACATACCATTTAAGTATTAATCGAGGTAATTACAGAAAAACAGTCCAGAAAATCACTGTAACAATCCAAGATAAATAAATGTCCCTTCACTAAAAAGAAACTCAGAACTCACTTGTTCATAACCTAACTTGACTTTCTTCGCATAACTCATACCAAATACCACATGCTTGGCTGTCTCTGTCTGAAATGAAATTATCTAATTTGAATCCAGCAAAGCTACACAAAATGCATATTCAGGTTTACGAAAGGAGAAGATGGAGTCCAAGGTAAAAAGCAAATAAAATAATCACAATATACATCAAACTGAACCACATTATGTTTTAATAGAGCAGGTTTCTCAACTATGTCCTTTAGGAAAAAGCAAAAGAAGAGAAAGGTCACATGTGGAGATAGCAGGTATGCTTTAGGTGGGACTGTGGTTAAAACGCCTAATTTTTGTTTTAGTTTGTGTGTGTGTGTGTGTGTGAGAACATAGTTGGTATATATATTTATGGGGTACATGAGATGTTTTGATACAGGCATGCAATGTGACGTAAGCACATCACCAAGAGTAGGGTAGCCATCCCTTCAAGCATTGTTCCACTGAGTTGCAGACAATCCGAATGACACTTTTTATAAAACTCCTGATTCTCAATATATGTTTACTAGATACATACACAGTTTTATATTCTTAATATTTACAAATGTCCTCTATTTCCTCTGAAGTTAGTTAACAAAAGAACTCTCCTGCTTGTAACAGCAACAGGTAGCCAGCATCTTTTTGGACCCTGCTGACATCTGGTTACATGACATTGCTCTGAAACTTCATGCAATAATGGAGGCAGAGAAATTAGAGAGGTTGGTTCTAAGTAGCAGCAGGAAGGAGAGTCTCTCTTCAGTGGTTTGAGACTCCATTTTGCTGAGGCAGCATGGTCATAACTTGAGAGGAACGTAAAAATGATTTAACACACAAAAAAATTATTTAACCATTTCATTTGACTTATACTATAGTAGAAACATACATATATAAAAACACCTCAAAAATCCACATACCACTAATTCCTACAATTTGGAAAGGGTTAGACTACTGAAATTGGCTTTTGTACAAATTTATAAAGTTTTGGGCAAATTTGTGGAAAATCTAAATCAATGGGAACCTAAGGAAACAACTGCCCTCCTGTCTTGCTGGAGGAGGAGTCTACGCGCTGGCCTGCTTCGGCTCTCGAAAGAGAAGGGAGTTGAGTCCTAAAAGACAAACAGGACCTCTCTATTGTGAGAAAACAGAACTGCAAAGAAAAGAAACAGCAAGGGCAAAGGCCCTGGCGCCACACCCAGTGCGAATGCACCTGTGGAACAGCAGCAGAGCTCTGGGGCCTGAAGCTTCCTTAGCAAGAGGAAAGTATGCCGCTCTGGATACTCCAGATGCTATTTCCTTCCCATCTTCTCAGCACTTTAGAATTTGAAGACCGGCTAGGCTAAGTGATCCAAGATTATTACTGAGGCTCTTTTATATTTTTGGTCACCAGAGGAGCAATGAACACAGGTACTTATGACTAGCTGTGCATCCTGAGGTGAGCTACTTTACCTCTCTGAGCCTTAATGTCACATGGGGCTAATGACTACCATCTTGATAGACTGTTGTGCTGATATGCAACTGACACACCATACCTGTGCAACATCACTGCTAACACAATATAAATAACTCCTGGTTTATACCCGTATCTTTTAAGGAGAGCATTCTGTAGAGGATTTTCTTTTAACATGTCATTAACTTCTTGAGGTACTTCAAGCTAAAGTGCAAAGACCAATGACTACATCAGACCAACTATAAACACTGATCAGCCAGCTCTGAAGCCTTAACTCAGTGGGAAGCTATGATCCAGTTAACAAAAGTTAGGTTTGTAAATCACTGTTCAAAAATACGTATCTGTATAATAACCAGTTTGCGAGTTGAAACACATTCATATGCAAAAACTCAGAGGAATGATATTGATAAGTCTCAGAATTTCCCCCTCCAAGCCATGTAAAGTACTGTAGAAGAAATGAGCAAGGAAACATTAAGGATGCTTTCAAAAGGCAGATACAACCCACAGTGTCACATCACCACAACCTGTCATTGATTCTCAATATGTGTTTACTAGATACATACACAGTTTTCTATTCCTAATATTTACAAATATCCTCTATTTCCTCTGAAGTTAGTTAACAACAGAACTCTCCTGCTTGTAACAGCAACAGGTAGCCAGCATCTATTTTGGAACCTGCTGACATCTGGTTACATGAGATTGCTCTGAAACTTCATCATTCAGGAAGTTCCTGCAGGAAACATTGTGTTTGACCTCTATGCAAATGACTCTCTGGACTTTCACAAATCGCTACTGACAGTGCATCTGAAGCCTCCAATAAAGGCATACTTCCAAATTTTAACATCAAGATTCTTCCAAAGGCAGGGTAAGGATGGAAGGAAAAGGTGCACAGTTGGAAACAGAACTCATCCTCGGAGACGGCCCCAGTTTATCGCATTAGGGTCAACCAAATGTGTCAGGTAAGAATTTGTTGAATTTACTTTGGTTAATGTTGCTCCCTTTCTGAGTCTACACAGCTGATGAAAAACCAGATGTTTTCAATCTGGAAAGCTTAACACTACTGCGCAGCAAAACCAGCTGGCAACAGCCTGAAAAAAAGTGCATGTCTCGCTGGGAGGAGTCGTCTGAGCGCTGCTTGATTGTCCACAGACCAGACAGAGCCCCCTGCCCCTGCCATGCCTGTGCTGCTGTCCTGAGAGGCAGCTCCAGTAAGGGCTGGCCTTGTTAGCATCTTCTCTCCTAGAGTTCAAAATACTTGAAATATTGACACATCTTTTACATAAATTTCTCTATGTGTACTAGTTAACTTAGAAGTAACATAAAAATGATTTAACAAAAAATGAACCATTTCATCTGACTTACATTGAGATGTATGTGTATGAACATAAAAACATCTCAAGAATTCATATACCATTATTCCTACCACTCAGAAAGAGCTAGAGTGAAGCTGGCTTTTATACTAATTTATAAAGGGTTATTGTGCAAATTACTTGAAATTTTGGGACATCTAAAACAATGGGAAATCAATTTAGGAAAACACCTGCTATATCCAACTTTTGAGGACCTGAAGAGTAACCTATCCGTTCCATTGTGATACCAGCCAAAGATCACGAGCAAATCTTATCTATTCAGCAAATGCAAACTACTTCAGTACCACCAGTAAGTGGCACTTTGTTGGTTTAGCTTCAAACTACATTTCTTAAAAAAAAAAAAAAAGTCATGAATACCAACAGTCCTTTTATCTAACAGGCCCAACTGAGTGAGATCTAACTATTGGTGTAAATGGGTTCTCTTATGCCAGGTCATTACTTTCCTCTGTGCATAGTGTCTTTCTCACCAGAAATTCAAATATATACAGCAATGTTTACTCATAAATTACATCAATATTGCGAAAACATTTCAATAATCCTAACATTATGTGAGTTGAGCAGACTGGGGAAACAAAAATAGATGACAGAGAATAAAGAAATTATCACTGGGCAGAGAATTGTTTTTCTCATATATAAGCCTCTGGGGATAACCCCAGTGTCTAACAGGGTGCAAGAACTCCAAAAGTCGTGTCTGTCAAATAAAGTAGTGACTGAATGAATAAGTCAAAGCATGAATGAATCTCTGAACTGACTATTAAAACAGCAACAGAAATGCTGGTTGCCAGTATGGTCCAGCTGCTGCATCTCTTCTTGAGACAGGATCTTGCTCTGTCGCCCAAGCTGGAGTGCAGCGGTGTGATGACAGTTCACCGCAGCCTCCACCTCCCTGGGCTGAGGCAATCCTCCTAGTTATTAAGAAATAATTTTTAGGCAGATAGAGAAGGTAAAAGGACTTCTCAGTAAGGCTTTTTCTTTTAATAAAAGCCACCTCTAAACCATTTCTTTCCTAACCCAAAGGTGGCTTGAAGAGCCAGGCCGGCCAGCTTTAATATGCAAAAACCGGTGAGTAAATTAGGTCCACCCAACATGGCCAACTTGGAGATTTCCGCCCTCTTCTCCTCACCAGGTGTACCCAGCGTCATGGCCACCTCCAGATAACACCATGTGTTCCTAACAGCATGGCGCTCTGCATTTGCATATTAGAAGTCTAAGGTGGGAGGGCTAGGTCTTTTGTGGGCTATGTAAATAACACACCTGGTCAAACCAATCCCCTGAGCTTTATTCAAACCAGATGCCACCGTCCTCAGCATCCCGATATAAGCAGCCTCTTTTCTGGCACGCACTGGGTTTCTCTTTGTTCCAAGCCCCGCTCCCTTGTCTCTGTATGGGGGAGCTGTTCTCTTCTTTCTTGCCTATTAAACTTTTCGCTCCTTAAAACCACTCCACGTATGTCCGTGTCGTTAATCCTATCGGCACGAAACCAAGAACCCTGGAGTTGCTCCAGTCATTGGAGCCATATCACTCCAACTCCAGCCTCCCGGGTAGCTGGGACTATAGGTGTGCGCCACCATGGCTGGCTAATTTTTGTATTTGTTGTAGAGACAGGGTTTCTTCTATGTTACCCAAGCTGGTCTTGAATGCTCAGGCTCAAGCAATCCACCTGCCTCAGCCTCCCAAAGTGCTAGGATTACAGGTGTGAGCCACTGCCCAGTCTGCACATCCTGTTATACTGGGAGTAGGTGAACTGAGTCCAGACCTTCACTCTGAGGTTTCCGACCACATATAAGCAGAGCTTTGAAAATGAAGAGGCGAACAGCAGGAGACAAACTGAATTTTTAGTTGATGGCCTTCAGCCACGGCCATAACATCCAGGTTGATTTCCCACACAGTCTGATCAAAATTCTACCTTGGTTGTTCTTTCTCATAAAAATTCCACTCAACTTCCCGAGCTCCTGAGCTCACCGTGTTCTCCAACTTGCATATCCACTCTGTCAAGAATCACCGGCCCTCCTTCATGATGAGTTACTGATGGCACCCCCTGGCTCATAGGGAGTTTACAGAATTAATTAATGTTTGCAAAGTGCTTGTAGATCCACAAGGCGGGGGGAGGTATTATATAAATGCAAATTATTAGCATTATTCTGTTTTCCAATGGGGCAGACTGCCCAGAGCACTTATTCATGCCTTATAAGAAACCCAAAGTCTCTTTAACTAGGTCTTCCTCTGTTCGAGGGATTGTGGATTTACAACCCCAGCTCACCAACGCCTGCACATCAGCCTGTGTTCCAGGCCTTTCGGGGTTTTTTCCCCCCCTCAAGGAGCTATTTTTGTGCCCTTGGTTCTTGTGTTCAAAGCCTGCAAAAGAGATCAGAACCTACCATGAAAAACACATCCCATCTCCAGAAAGGAGCTTCACATCTCACTTTCTCATCTTTTGGAGGAGATAAGACAGAGGTCTTGACTTTTAGAAAGTTCACTGTGTCCCTTGGTGGGACCCTGGGAGGCCCTGGCCAAATTCCACTTTGAGTGATGACATTCTGCTCACCCCAAGCTCTGTGCTGCTCCAGTTGCACAGAGAAGTATTTATTGCTACTTCCTGCCCTTGAATGTTTTGCAGACTTTCTCTATTCTGTTTAAACAAATGCTGTGCTTCACCTGTCAGAGCCCCATCCCCTGAAATAAAGGAGGCCCAGAAATCTAACACCACAGCTATCACTTTTAGGGCCTAGACTCCTGGTTTATTTTGTTATGTAGACTGGATGAGCTATTAATATATCAGGTTTACGTGTGTAGTTTCTGTCTTTATCTCTGCTATTTGCACTTCAAACCTGGAAAAACAGTTGAGAGGTCATGTAAGCATTGTCCTGGGTCCTGATCTGCAAATTTCTTTGCCAACTTTTATTGGTCTTTGAGGACTGCATTCCTTTGTCCTAAAGAATGCTGTCTTTCATATCCCGTCATTAGTATTAGACGTTAGGAGCCAATTTGTCCTATAGATCTCCAAACATACTTAGAAAGAGAAAAGGGTTTAAATTAGTCTTCAAGTATATTAAAAACAGAAAAAGACAAAAGGAAATGACTGAAATCTTTTAAAATAATTCCTTCATTTACTGGATTTTTCTTTTTTCTATTCATGGGCTCATATCTCAACAGTTACTGGATATTTATTGAATTATTATATGCAATACAGACACAGCATTTATCTTTACAATATTTTTTGCCTCTCATGTTTTAGCTCCAAGTCATCTAAGTCACTTTGGTAGAAAGAGGCCAGGGCAGGCAGTGCCCACATCTCCTAATCAAGGCTTCATCTCTGAACTACAGCAGTTACAGAGAACATCGCAGGACCCTGAGCAGGCAGCCGGGTAAAATAATACAACTGAAAAAAGTAACACCTATTATATTATACATATTTGCATATGAATATCCATATTACACATTATATTGCAGAGTTTTACAGTTTGAAAAGTGCTTTAAAATTTACCTCCTTTAATTCCGCCAACCCCAGGGGTTGTTACATATCATCTGCATCTTACAGAGAGGAAACCTATGCTTCCGAGGAGTTGAGTGGCATGTGTAAGATGGCAGGGCCAGTCAAGGTGCTCAGCCTGAACGTGGGCCTAGGGAGCAGTCAGGACTTGGAGAAGGTTCTCTGTCTCACCCTGTAATCCAAACAATGAGCAGGGTGGAGGCATCCGCCAGGAGGAGCAGCAAGAAAAGGAAAGTTTAGGCCACCAGGACACAAATTCCTCCAAACCCAGCCCTAAGGCTGGGCGCGGTGACTCATGCTTGTAATCCCAGCAGTTTGGAAGGCAGAGGTGGAGAAATAGCTTGAGCCCAGGAGTTCAAGGCTGTAGTGGGCTATGACTGTACCACTGCACTCCAGCCTGGGTGACAGAATGAGACCCTCTTAAAAAAACAAAGCCCAGCCTGCCTCCAGGATGCTCCCCAATCATTCCCAAACACTGGGATTTTCAGGTGCAGGCTGGAAGACTGCCCCTAATGGCTCTGACCCTCAGTCTTACCTCACTGTTGGACTGAGAGAGCTGTTCTGGAAGAAGTCATCACCAGGACCACAACCAGTAGCAGACTCTATATCTCAGTTTCTTGGTTTCCCTCTGATGAGCCCAGAGTGAGCTACTGTTCCCAGAGAAGAACAAGGGGAACCACTGGCGAACAGGAGGAGGAGGACATAGGTAGTGGCAACCTCAAAGGGCCACAGAAGATGCCGTCCTGTGACCGCCAGCCTCTCCTTCCTCTTCCCTGGCACCAAGGAGTCAGCCATCTGTCTCCGCCCATGGACCTTCTGGTGGCAGCCCCTCTCTCCTGTATTCTTAATGGCTGAGGTCTCCCCTCTCCACCTCAACCCTTCCCAACAGGACTGTGCCTTCCTAGGAGCAAAAGCAGGGCTTCATTGTTCTGTCTTCCCTGCAGAGCGAGCGCCAAGCCAGGCATTCCAAAAATGCCTGCTGAATTAGCTCCTGAAAAATCCCAAGTCAAACCCTACCTTTCCTATCTCCCGCTATTTAACTGATAGTATGAACTCAATTCAGCGCTTCAGAGCATTACCTTCTGAAGACCCAACATTGGCCCAGCTGTGAACAATGAGTGATGTTTCAGTTTATTGCTATGTGAAGCCTCGGGTCCAAGTTTTGAGGGTCTCAGGGGTGCATGGGGGTAGGGAATGGAAACGCTAAAGAACTGCCCTTCAAAGCTGCCAAAGGCCTTCACATTCTACCGTTTAGAGGTGCTTTCATAGCAGCGAGAGACAGAGCGCTGGGCAAGAAGTGCAGCAGGGCAGCTCAGTGCTATTGAAGGGCTCCACGTGACAATGGAGGGAACTGTCATTTAAAATTTCCATCTGTTATAATCATGTCCAAAAGTCCCAGGCCAAAGCCCACACATTCCTGTACCCACCACAAGTACAACAAAAACAGATGCTTGGAAGCTCTACTTTGAACAAAGGCAGGCTCATTCCTAGTGGTGATTAATTTCTTCTGCATCTCCTCTCAAGGGGGAGAAATCAAACCACAATATTCATCAAGACATTGTCTAAAAGGGCAAAACAACAAATTCCATGCTAGAAAGCCACGGCACAAGGAAGTCACAAAGCGTCTTAACAACAGTTTAGGGGAGTGATATAAATTTAGCCCCTAAAATGCTTTACACCTTAACTTCCTTTCTGTGATTCAGATCTCTTCATGTTTTATGGCTAAATCGACTTACATGACATTCACTATCCACACTGGCAAACTGTTTTCCAACTGAATGGAGATCAGTAACATGTTCCTTCTTCTTCTGGGGCAGTGTTAATTATGCTCTTCAAAGGAGAGCTGCAATGCTTTGATTGTAAGGTATTCCACTAAATTACTTTAAACTAACGTAGTCAATCTCAGATGCACGATATATTATCTCTACCATGGCGATGAAAAACTTCTTGTGACCCTTGCTAGGATGGGACAACTAGCTGTCCGGGTAAATATGGCTGCAGAGGAATATGGAGCTGCAGATAATTAAAGTGCTTTAGAACACTCGCCAATTGATTTTCCTCTTGTAAAGGTAGCTCAATTGAAATGTTCAGCATAAATCATGTGTTAGAAGTATCTCCTGAACTAAGAGCTGAGAGCATATTGATTAATAATTATTTGCACTAACAGACTCAACTAAGGCAATATCATCAATTACCTCAAAAAACTGGCTCAGATCAATCACAATGGAATCGGCTGAGTTGGAAGATTCATTGTCTTTTGTCTAGTATTTAAAGAGATCAACAAAGAGGTAAGAAGGCTCTTGAACAGAGTCCTAAGTAAGTACTGCTGGGTTGGTTAGAATGATTTGCGATTACTTCTGAATATTACACTGACCTAGACCTTTTAACTCGGGATATGTCTCCCACACTTCCACTGAGTGGGAGGTCTTCAGAGTAAACAAACGCCTTTTACATATGATCCAGGATAATATGGAGTCTAAGGAATGCACTTCCGATGACAAAACACAAAGATAATTTGGGCCATTGCCCAGGATGCCCACCAGCCAATGGTGCACGCGTATACAAGTTTTATGTGCACCGATGCATGTGTATGCACACCCAAATTCATTCACAGAATAGAAATAATACTATTCTGAAATAATAACAGAAAATACTTCAATCTAGTTTCACGCAATTGAATGTGATTTTGAATGACACCACCGCACCGAAGGGTTTACGAATTCGGGGCTTATATAATCAACCTATATTCATACGGCAACTTAAAGAAAATCACTATTTTTCAGCAATGATGCCCAGTTACAATATCCCAACTCCCCAAAAGATTCTCCACTCTCTTGCCACTGTGGACACTCTAAGACACAAATCAGACCACAGCACTCCTCCCCTCACACCCTTCCCAATATAGCATAAACTCTGCAACCTGGTATGAGGGGCCTCTGCTTCAGTCTCTAGTCAGTCCCATGGCCCCCAAAGTGTGGTCTGTGGACTCCTAGGGGTCCACAGGATCCTTCCAGAGGTTTTGTGAGATCAAAAGTATTTGATAAAAATACTAAGACATTTCTTGGCTGGAAGCTGTGGTTCATGCCTGTAATCTCAGTGCTTTGGGAGGCTGAGGTGGGAGGATTGCCTAAGGCCGAGTTCAAGATAAGCCTAAGCAACAAAGAGAGACCCTGTCTCTACGAAAATAATAAATAGGCTGGGGATGGTCCCCAGCTACTTGTGAGGCTGATGCGAGGGGAGGATCCCTTGAGTCCAGGCACTGGAGGATGCAGTGAGACATGATAGTGCCACTGCGCTGCAGCCTGGGTAACAGAGCAAGACTTTGTATTACAAAAATAAAAATAGATTTAACAAATACGAGTAAGACATTTCTCGTCTTCTTTATGGGATTAACACTTATGTTGATGGTGCAAAGGCCATGGGGGAGGGGGCAAAACAGCTGGCAACTTGGCACAGATCAAGGCAGCCAGTGGCACCAAACGATACTGGTGGTCACTGCATTCGCCCCTCTGAGCACCTGAAGGAAAATAAACATCAGTTTCATTTTGATATGCCCTGGATGAAGCAGTAAGTATTAATTTGGTGAATCTCGATCCTCAGTAAGTGTCTTTCAAACAGCTGTTACGAGAAGGTAAGTACATGTTTCCATTACCTACTGAAGTGTGATGTTTGTCTCCAGGAAAAGCACCCATGCCATTGAGTTGCAAGTTGAACTAGCCACCTGCTTCACAGAACACCACTTTTACTGCAAAAGGACAACTGACAAAATGCTGTTATTCAGACTTAGGTATTTAAAAAGCCATTTTCTTGAAAATGAGCAAATGTGCCTGTCCCTTTGAGGAAAAACACTGACAGTATTTGTCTTCAATGATAAAATTTGAGCTTTCAAATGAAAATCAGAACTTGGGAAAAGTTGTATCTACCACTGTGACTTTGATGGCTTCCTAATAAAGATTTCTGTTACCTTTTCTTATTGTATGACAGAATGTACCATCTGTTGGAAGATTTGCATGACTCAATGGTCACATATTTTCCAAGTGACCAATGCCTGGTAAAGAAAAACATTCATGGCAAAAGTGCCAGCTGAGGTGCAAGAGAGAACAGCAGTTTTAAGGTAGCAGTAAGAAAAGTTCATCCCTCAGGTTTTAGGTTTCACGTTACAACAACTAGTACCATTTGTCAAGTTTTGATCTAGAAAAGTATCTGCAATTAGAGTGTATTGTCTTCACAGACATTAAATGACACAACGAACAGGACCGACTAAAGGAGCAAATATGAGAATCTTGTTGTCTTCCCTTCATAAGCCAGGCATAAAGAAATTTCCAAAAATCTAAGACGGTGCCCCTCATCTTAAAATTTTTAATTCTGTACAGTTATTTAAATAAAATATTATTTTATAATATTATTTAATAAATTCATTATCATTGATTTTGAAGGAGTAAATGATTTTAAAATCATCCAGTTTACATTTCAGTGGGAAATATCAACAGATATTTACCCAAATAATAAACCAAATGCCCTTTGAGGTTCTCAACAGTTTTTAAGAGTGTAAAGGGATCCTGGGGCCACAGAGTTTGAGAAACACTGGCCTAGTCTTATCTCTGGGCACCTTCTCACCCAACACAATTTCTGCCCTTGGGAGCTCACGGCCTAAATGGGAGACCCACCATGAAACAACCCGTTAGAGTGCTGCGTGATGAATGCTGAAACCAGAGGCCCGGAATGCAACAAAAGAGAGCGTGATAAATTCAGCCTGGGAGGGCAAGAAAAGAAAAGACTCTCCAAGGAGGAGGAGAGTGAGTAGGAGTTTCCAGGCCAACGTGGAGGATGCCGGTGTGGAGGAGCATTTCAGGCAGAGAAAACAGCCTCTGCAAAGGCACAGAAATCTAAATGGCAGCTCAGCGTCTTGCAGGGCCTGTGGTTCAACTAGGCTAGTACATGGAATGCAGGAGAAGAGGAGAGACATGAGTGCAATGGGAGGTAGAGCCCAGACCCCTTAATACAGGAAAAAGGTTAACAACAGAGCATCAGAAAACCTTTCATCAGGGAATATTACGCAAGATTTATGTTTTAAGAAAAAGCTGCTTTGTTAACGGTGTGGAGAAAGGAGTGAAGAAGTATGTGATGAGATGGGAGAGCAGCTAGGAGGCTGCTGCATAAACTTAGGGGAGAAATAAAAATGGCCTAATGATAGCAATAGCAATTTGTAAGGAGAAGAGGGCCGATAATGGCATCATTAACCAGGAGAGATCTGGAGCGGAGAATAAGCCAGAATAGAGGAAAGTTATGGAGCTGAATTTGGAATATGTCAGCTATGGTGAATGTGGGATCTCCAGGAGGTGGGCAGCTAGGTGTAGTCTGTGCTACAAATATAGGAATCACTAACCCAGCCAGTCCCTGACTGAGAGGCAGGAATCACTAACCCGGCCGGTCCCTGGCTGAGAGGCAGGAATCACTAACCCAGCCGGATCCTGGCCGAGAGGCAGGAATCACTAACCCGGCCAGTCACTGGCTGAGAGGCAGTGACTGACACTATCAAGAAATCAGAGAGGGGGAAGAACTCTAATAGACCGGAAAGCGTCACACCCAAGTCCCATAGGAGAAAAATCTCTTGGTCCCAGGAGGAGACACCTACTGTGACCCATCTGATTAAACCTAAATAGACTTGCTGGAAATTTGGAAACAGATGTCACTAGCCAGAATATGCTTTTCAATTCACAGTCCTGGATGGTCTGGTCTGTGCTTCAGCCTTGGGGGTGGGGGTGAGATAGGGACTGGGGGCCTAAAGGAGGATGAAAGAAGCCTGGCATGGATTTAGAAGGATTCCTGGCCCTGCTGAAGAGACAGAGCAGACCCAACTCCCCAGTAAAGAGTAACAGCCACAAAAACAAAAACAAAACAAATTAACAGTCTCAGCATCATTTTCTAATTCCCTAGCTCAAACACAGACAGGAAGATCAGATGAGGGAATCCAAGTCTAAGAGAGAATTTGTACACTGCACATGATCAGCACTTAATGAACAATTTCTCATCTGTGAGGCCATGAAATAGAGACTATGGGCTTACAGGCTAAAACACTGGCTCAGCTGAAATCAGAGAAATACACGCTCTCACCACGAGAAGCAAAAACTCTCACCACGAGAAGTCAAGTTCAGTGGAACACTTCAAAATCAAGCATTCTGAAAACTAGCAAAAAGCACTTTCCTGTTTGTTTTTTTTCCTCCCCTTTTGAGACAGGGTCTAGCTCTGTCACCCTTGCTGGAGTGCAGCAGTGCCATCATGGCTCATTGCAACTTCTGCCTCCTGGGCTGAAGTGATCTTCCCACCTCAGCCTCACGAGTAGCTGGGACTACAGGCATGTATCACCATGCCCAGCTAATTTTTGTTTGTGAGGGTTTTTTTTGTTTTTGTTTTTGTTTTTGAGGGGGTTAGGGGGTAGTAGAGCCAGGGTTTTGCCATGTTGCCCAAGCTGGTCTTGAACTCCTGGGCTCAAGGGACCCTCCCACCTTGGCATCCCAAAGTGCTGAGACCACAGGTGTGAGCCACCAACCCCGGCCTTTTTTTTTTTTCAGGTGTTACTCCAGACAGGATCAAAAGAGGAGATTTTCAGTCTCTTCTCTGGGTTTTATGGAGACTTACTTTACCCTTCTGTGTTAGCCTCTTAAATGTTTTTCTATCTGTCCATTAGGTTGTTGTGTCTGGGACAGAAACGGCACCCACCTTAGAAGATAGTTTCTGTCTTCTTCACTCAGATCTTACATTTCTTCAATACTTTGCTTGTTGCTTAATGCTTTGCAAAATTTTTTTTCATCTACTTAAAGGCTTCTAATTTGAGACCAAATTCCTCTCCTCCTCTTCTGTCCTTGGCAGAGCTGGAAGATAGACAGGACTCACATGGCCCCAAAGAGTAAAGGTGACTTCCTGCAGGTCAGAGCAGGGCTGTTGATGGCACAGGCCGGCATCTTTCCTGCCTTGCTCCTAAAATCTCCTTAAGATCCAGGGATAACTAGATGGCTGTGATCTGTGTATCTCTAGGCTTTCTAAGAACCCATGAAATCCAAGTACCACATGGGATTTCTATGAATGGGATAGAAATAGTGATCCACACATCCACCCACTCTCACTCTCAAATTATCATGCCCGCCTCTCTAAGTCTGTTTTTGAGGTAGAGGCATTAAAACTAGAATGTATTTTTATGGCATTCTAATTCTTAACTTAAACCCAATTTTAAAGTTTAACTGAACCAGGGCAAGCTCCTAAAACCGATTTTTGGAGTTTTGAAGGAAATGGGAGTACTGCTAAGGACAAGCTTCTCAGAATTATACAAAACACCTTTTGAATTAAACAAGTAAATTCTTTCCACTGAAGTATCTAATTTGAATTTAAACATTTCTTTACATGCTACCTTAATTAGATGCATGTTTCTCTCAGCATCTTAATTTTATGCATTTTATACTTCTAAGCAGCTTGCTAGTGAGGATTGCTTATTTGCATTCATTTACATACAATTTGCAAGAAATGTTGAAAAACCTAGAAAGGGAGAGATTGTAAATTCATGGATTTTTCCTTAAATAAAAATGTCAATTCTATGAGGAAACAAACAGTGCGTTTTTTCCCCTTGCTTACCTATAGTACTTTCAAAACTACTTTTAATATTTGTATACACAAAGAGATCCATTTAATGAATACTGGAATAGGAATATTTTCCCCTGCAAGTTAATAACAACGATGAAAAAGGCTCCAAACTTCTAACAGCCTTCTTAATAAGAAGATGAAACGTCCTCAAGCAGATGATGCCTTCTGACAAATATTATTTGCAAAGTGCATCTTCTCATACAATAAGGACATATTTGATCAATTCTGCTCGAAAGATTCATTCAATTTAAAACCGATTTCTTTTAGCAATGGGTAGTTTATTCCGTCTGACTTTCACTCCAGTTAATTGGATTTTCCACACTTTCTTCTCTTCTCTTGAGCTTGAATCTATATTCACAATAATTCCTGTCCATCCTTGCAAGAGCTCAGAGTGAAGCTGGAGGACCCACCCGGGCCACCCTTTATGAGAGAAAATTCAGTTGGCTATCTTTCAGAGATGGAGGCTGTGGATACTCTCCTGGTTTTCAATGCCCTGAATTTTCTACTAACATCACCAACTACGGGGTGCTCCTCCTCCTGTGACCTTGGACATGGGCTTGGACAGGGTTCTGGAAATAGATTTTCTATAGCAGCTGTTTCTGCAAGGACTGCAGAAGGAGCAAAGTGGTAGAAAAGCCTCCAACATTAAAATTTTATCTCTCCGATTTCACTGGAACATGGCAGGGAGCTCCCCCACCCAAGCTTCATAAATAACCACTGCACTTACAGAAGGCTCTCCCTCTACATATTGAGAGTAATTTTAGGTTACTGCTCTGAGCTTCACAGAAGAAAGCTGCGTCTCCAAAATAAGACATACTAAGCAAAATTTGAGTTGTGACATTCTTCGAGCTGTAAAATAACGTTATCTGGCAGATGGAGTCTATCCTTGAGAAACAGTTGAAAAGGCAGACGTGGAAGCTGCCCACCCAGAGCAGTAACAGGAGGCACACCCACCAGTGTTTCAGAAAGCCCCTGACACCGCACACGGCAGGCTCAGGAGCTGCCTGTGTGGCCCGAGGTGGTCTTCACGTCCTGGTGCCTCATTCCTCCTGATGCAAAACCAAGATCGCACAGAGAAAGCAAAAAACAGATGCTGCACTTGAGATGCTCTCTCTAAAGTAAACAGATTACGGAATGTATGCATCAACTGTGGTTTCTGGAAATCAGTTGAAACTGTTTCCTAAAATAACTCAAGAAATCACTATGAATACCCTGGAAAATGCCAAAGCTTTTTTTCCCTTAAATTAACATGTTTTCCCCTCCATTTTCAAAGCAGTGTTAGGTGGATGATGCGGAGATAGACCATGAACTGAAGATGAAGTATTATAAGTTATTATTTATGGTCTCTGAAGGGGATCAATGAAATTGTGATAAAAGAAAAGAGAAGGCCGGGGCAGCGGCTCACACCTGTAATCCCAGCACTTTGAGAGGCCGAGGTGGGCGGATCACGAGGTCAAGAGATGGAGACCATCCTGGCCAACATGGTGAAACCCCATCTCTACTAAAAATACAAACATTCATTGGGTGTGGTGGCACACAACTCTAGTCCCAGCTACTCGGGAGGCTGAGGCAGGAGAATCACTGAACCCAGGAGGCAGACGTTGCGGTGAGCCGAGATCGCATCACTGCACTCCAGCCTGGCGACAGAGTGAGACTGTCTCAAAAAAAAAAGAGAAAAGAGAAACACTATTATAATCTACATGCTTAAAAATACTTAGAGTTTCTGCCTGTAATCCCAGCACTTTGGGAGGCTGAGGCGGGCGGATCACAAGGTCAAGAGATCGAGACCATCTTGGCCAACATGGTGAAACCCCGTCTCTATTAAAAATACAAAAATTAGCTGGGCGTGGTGGTGCAGCCTGTAATCCCAGCTACTTGGGAGGCTGAGGCAGGAGAATTGCTTGAACCTGAGAGGCGGAGGTTGCAGTGAGCCTAGATCGCACCACTGCACTGCAGCCTGGCGCCTAGCAACGGAGCAAGACTGTCAAAAACAAACAAACAAAACAGAGTTTCTTAGATAGTTATAGTTTGTTAAATACAGTTTATAGTTTATTAAGAATACTTACTAGTTTACCATCATTGTATACTTCAACCATACAGTTGAAGTGATTACTTATATTAGAGAAATTAAATTTGATGAACTTTATCTAAGATAAAATTTCAACTTCTGTTTACTTATGAAATAGATGTGCTACATTTGGTCTAGCAGAATGAGCTTGTCCTGATTTTGTACCTTCCTAAATTGCCTTCAAACATCTCAAGATATATCAATGAAATTTCTCTATCTAAAGTTAACAGAAGAATCCAAACTGCTTTATTTCACAAATAAATATGCCAAACAGTGTCTCTTAAGGAAAAGTGCAATCAATAATGGAGTAGCTGCAAAATAAGTTGCAAAAAGTTGAACACCATTAATCCAGTATTTATGCTTTCTTAAATAAATATTCACCTTTTCTAATCCTAACTTCAAGATAAACTTAATTATTTTTGTATGCCCATTTTCAGACTTGTAAGAGCATCCTCAGCACTGACAGGGAATTTTCTTCACCACACTGAGCAAAATGTCTGCTCTGTTCTTTGTTGTTCAAGTAGTGCCTGGCACTTAGAACTGGTATTCTGTGTATATAATAAAACACACATACATAGAATGCCTGCTACAAATACACACACACACATACACACACACAGTGAGTATTAACTGACAACACACAGCAACATGCTAGGTGCTTATCAGATAAAAATCCTTTAAATAGACGTAGTCAAAAGAAACACATCAAAGGCAAACACTTCTAGAGTGCTTATGTGTTAGACAGGAAACATTCTCCATCCTCAAGAAATCAGCTCCAGTGGAGCAGACAAGATGTCTACATAATTAAGAATATAAGGCATCATATGTTCCAAGAAGAATGAGAAGGGACAGAAGGTGACACAGAGGCAATAGTCAAAAATATATATTTAGAGTCATGTGGATGGGCACAAATATCCCAATCCAAATTTTAGGAAGAGGAATGTGATGTCATCAAACAGCACGGGACAGGTGTATCATCGCAAACCTGAAAATCTTGCCACTTGCTAGCTAGGAAAACCTGGCGGTGCTCCTTCACCACCACTCCAAACCCTAGTTTCTTGGTGCAGTACACGTGGATAATAGTGGTAACTCACAGAGTTGCTGTAAAAGCGAAATGTGAAAATTAAACCCATGTAAAGGGGTTATGCAGTGCCCGGGGCACAGAATATGCATTTAAGAAATATAGGCTATAATAGAACTGGTTTACTTCAAATTTACTTCACCCTTTCTTAACCCAATTATTCATGTTTATGCCATTTAATTTGTTCTCATCATGACTCTTCCTATCCCTTTAATCAGTTCCATCGCTGGCCTGTGAGCTCCTTTGTCTGTAGCTTTCTAGAAATAAGTGACCCAGATGGAGTTCTGTATTCCTGTGCTCCGCAGGACTACGTGGCGCACAATGACCACATCTCTACTTTGTGACATAATACCTTTGAATAGAGTGCATTAAGCTGCGCTAGTTAATACCCTATCAACTCTAGTTAAAGAGCGCTCTCATTTGAGAGTCACTTAAAAAAAATCACCTTTATTCTTAATATCTTGGAATCTCCTTATATTGTACTAATTCTTATGTTGATGACAATTTTTGATACCAGACATGATGGTCCTACCTCCCATCTTAAACTGAACAACACTTGTGAGAAATGATTTTCATGACAGTGGCATTTCTTGTTACTTACTTTTGACTGTATTGTCTTCAAAGTTACAAATACCTTGTGCCCTTTTCTGTTCTGATTGCTAATGCAGGTAAGAGGGAGACCAGCCCAAAGGCTTGTGTCTAGGTGACAGCCCACGAGGTGCCTCCTATGCTGATTATTTTGATACTGACGTTACCAAGCACCGCGAGCTTTGTCTGTCCGTCCGCCTCATGAAATGGCTGGTGGTGTCTGGAGGCCAGGGAGGCATTATGATGCTTTGTCATCCTGTGCCTTACTGTATGCACCCACTACATGGCAAATAAATGTTCAGATCAAAACCAAGTTAGATTAATCTGAAGAGTGCAGGTTCTTCAAAAACTGTTCTCCTCCTGGTTAAAAGTGAGTGTATATACACACACGTGGCTCATAATCTTAAACGATTTATCACAGTGACCAAGCACCACCTATTCTTAGGAAAAATGCTTGCCTGCTTCTCAAGATGGAGTCGGCTTTTGAGTATTCACAGATGCTATTTATGTTTTAACTACTCAATCTGAGAGACTGATTGGACCAGACCTGGAATGAAACCTTAGTCCTTCTGGTTTTGTCTGTGAACTCCTGGTTTTGTCTGTGAACTCCTAGTTTTGTCTGTGAAATCCTGGTTTTGTCTGTGAACTCGTAGATTCAGAATGAACTCTTAAGACTATGTGTTCTCCCCTCAGAAGAAACACAGACCATCTGCCCGTTCCCACCAAACAAACCTCCTCATAGATGTTCCCCCTTCAGAAGAAACACAGACCATCTGCCCGTTCCCACCAAACAAACTTCCTCAAAAACCAACCTCCAAGTTTCCAGCATGTGTTCCTTTGTGAAGTCTTCAACAATGTAAACATCATTAGTTTGCATTTAATAACTCTGGGACATAAAAATTGTTCTATTCCTTCTCTCTTACTTAGACCAGGTGTATGCTGAGTGAGCTTGTAAATTCAAGCCTCCAGGTTTCCTTAAAGTATTTTTAACACAAACTAGTTCTTTGCTTGAATACTCTACCATATTTTGCTCGGTAACCTTTGCCCTTATTATAGAAGGTGAATCTGCTGTTATTTATTGAGAAGATAAAAGTGAGAAATGGTTTTTGGACCTTGGTATTCACAGTGCAGCTCCTAACATTAACGATGATAACAGCAAGACTCAGAAATTAAAGTTGTAAAAAAATTCAATCAGCCAAGCAAATAGATACTTTCTAGCCAATTTTAAAATCACTTCATTTTTTGATCTTAAGGAACCACATTAAATTCAGGATGATGCAGCTATTTTAAAAAGAAGGTAAAAATCACACATAATGCTGGTGATTATGACTTTCACATTTTTGTCTTTTTTCTGTAAACAGCCAACATTCACTTAGTGACTCAGCAAAAGACAGATTGATCATATTTCACTAAGTCCCAACCTAGGTACCAATTTTAGCTAAAGTTAGTTAAAAATCCAGAAGAATGCCTATTTGAAATCACTAATTGGGGTGTGTGTGGGTGTGTGGGTGTGTGTGTGAAGAGGTAACAGGAAGGATGATCCTGGAAGATGTAACTGGGAAGTGGAGTCATTTTTACTTTTGCTTTACGCTTTTCTGCATTTTAGAATATTTATAATGAATGCTGTTCCCTTATTTAAAAAGTTAAAATTATTCTATTTTGATAGAAAATTTTCACTAGCTGTCATTTTGTTTTACAACACTCAACTGAACTGCACCTTGATGTCCTTTATAGATTACAAAAATTGCCAAAAACAGTCAACCCCTTAGAAAGGTGTCAGAAAATAGGCAAATATAGAGAGAAAGTCAAACAGTCAGATTTAACCCCAGGCCTCCCATGTATTTGGGACTGTGACGCGACAGGTGACCATTCATGCTCAGGAGCCCTGATCCATTGAGGAACAGCTGTAACCACTTCAGACTAATCTAGTTCAACTTTTATGTGACCAAGCTGTGAGTTGCTTTTCAGTTGCCATGACCTCTCAGGTTAAAGGTCACAACACCTGAATATCCCTAAGTAACCCAAGCATGCAACCATGGGCAAAATCTAAGCACTGGGACCAAGGAATGGGACTGAATTAGGAAGTGGACATCACGTGGCAGGATCCAGGATCCAATGAGACTGAGCTCTGGCGTCACCCCACGGCGGGATCCAAGCAGATCGTACCTCCTGGCCTCATCTCATCTCAAAATCCAATCAGGTCGGACCTCATCACCCTATGCTTATAAAACGCAATGCAGGCCCAGCTTTGGGAGGTAGATTTCCGCATATCTTCCTGTCTCCTTCTCAGTCGACTCACAATTAACCTTGCTTGCTATAAACACCCGGTGCTTTGGTGTTTGGCATTCTGTGGTGAGCAGGCAAATGGATCCAATTCGGTTTGGTGACAGGGCTTAGCCTGGAGAAGCCACAGACATCTCACACATGGAGCTGGTGTGAGGACTAAGAGGTCATTGCCCTAAGCTGACAATCCCCAGTGGCTGGTCAGTGAAGGCAGAGCCCAGAGTTAGCAAGGTCATGGCCATGGTTTCATGAAGATGACCAGGGAGCTTTGCTCTGCCCTACAGACATGGGTGGCACCCCTAACCCCAGTTACCTTCAGCAAAGCCTGGCCTGCTGTGTTAAGGAAACCTGAAAAACCTGAATAAAAGCATGAATAGAATTTTTTAAAAATAGGAGTATCAAACATTTACTTCCTACTAGGTGTGGAGCAAGAGCACCTCCTTCCTGCTTTCAAGAATAAAGGATGCAAGCTTTCCCTTCTGAGCAAGTGGTTCATGAGAAGTGGAGATCAGTAACTGGGCCAGAGATGATTGAGCTCCTTGGTAGAGCAATTTCTACCTGGCTTTCTCCTGGGTTCTTCAGCAACAAAGACTATTCGAATGTGTTGCAACTGCCTGAACCAACAAAAAGCAGAATACCACGCCCATGAAGAATGGATTCAGTGATTCCAGGATATTGTGTTATTATGTTGAATTTGGTAAAGTCGAGGAAACCAACTAAACAGCCATGGAACATGACTGGTAAGTGAAGGTCATGGTCAAAGAAGGTGGATTTTTATAAATGAACTATCTCTGTGAGCTATTACCATGCAGATCTTGGCTACAAATAGTAACCCTAATCACAGTTGATCTCTAGCTACGTTAAGGGGCTTTATATTCACTATCTCAGTTAATCCTGAAAACAGCCTTGTAATATAGGGAATATCATAATTCTTCTTTCATGGAAGAATACAGCTTACGGAGTTTAAGTAACCGGTATAATGTCACCCAGCTAATTAGAGGCAGGAAAAGCAAGATCCAAGACTGCTGACTTCCAACACCTCTTAAGCAATAACAGAAAAAAAAAAAAATTCTTCATTTTCCTGCAGACAGTTAACTTATTAAGGGATGGCTGATATTTTGGTTGCTGCCCAATGGAACTTTTGCCAAAGACTGAAGAGTTAACAAACCCTCAGGAGAGGCAAGAAATGCAAGTCAGGAAATGAATCTGTGGCAGCAGATGGGGTCTCTCTGCCTCCTTGCCTCATTTCTAGTTAAGGAGTCTTAGTCTGTAGCAGAAAGAGGAAACTGTTGCCAGCCCTCTGCCCATCCGTCACATGGCTTAGTACTTACTGAACCCTGAAGAGGCATCAATAGCACATCGGTGATGTTCTAGCCACTCACTAGATGGACAATAAAAAATAGAGGACTAGCTGCAGACACAGAGCTGTGACAACAGGAAAAGGAGGGGACAAGGCATTCGTTACTAGGCTACTGGCTCTCTCCACTCTAGGGATACTGCTGCATTATGGAACAAAAGCTCACGTGGAGACGCCATAGCTAGAAGAGCAGATGGTTTTTCAGCTGGCTGCAGGGTCGACATAGGCATCTCAATGAATGTGGCTATTCCTGCATCAGTTTCTGCTATTTCAGAAACAGGGGCGACGCTGAACAAAGTCTCTGGCAGTTCCTTGGCAACCCCCTGCCCCCTACTGCCCGCCTTTCCAATGTATGTGTGAGTGCCTGTATACATGCAGACACACACACCTGCCAAACTGTCTTGATAAACTGTGTCTGTTTACAGAGAGGCCTCTTGGAATAGGAAAGGCATGGGATTTAGAGACAGAGGGAACTGGGTTCCAATCCCATTTCTGTCACCATGTACCGTGGGCCACTCTGAGTCTTTAATTTCTCATCTGTCAAAGAAAGATGCAGTTATGTACTTTGGGGGAGCTCTGAGGATAAAGGGAAACAAGGCAGGCTACTGAGCTAGCAGTGTGGCATACTGCACTCAGTGAATGCTCTTCACTTGTACGTCTGTTCATTGCTGCTCCAAGAAATGCTGAGCAATCATTTCATCTCCACTGAAGAACTTATTGGAAGAAAACAGGTATTCTCTCATTATTTAAAAGCAGTATTTTATAACAAAGGCAGATCCTTATCTCAGCATAAAAAGTGTATTTAAATAAATTATGAAAAAAGAGAACGATAACTAGAAGGAACTGTAAAGAGGCACAGAATGCTTTGGAGAGAAAAGTTTCAGCTGCTGGTTCATCTCTTTGGAGTGCTGAAAGTGACTCTTTCAAAAGGAAAGCCATGTTTCAAAGTTTTATGTTTAAATTAACATACAGTAAAAAATGGACTTTTTGTGGTATGCAGTTCTGTGTGTTAAAATTCATAGAGTTGTTCACCAAAAAAAGGAACTCTAGGACATGTTGAAAAATAAAATGAATGTTAACACATCAAGAGATTCACGCACGCACTACACCATCAGGATGCAGCGCTTCTGTCATCCTAAAAACCGAAGGGGAGAAACGTGTTTCTGTTCCGCAGACATTCACTGAGCACTCGCTTCTGCTGACACTTGTGCTGGATGCTAGGGAGGAAGCAATGAGACAGGATCCCCACCCCAGGCACCACTGCTCTTGGAGAGAAGGATCAGGGAGCTTGCAAAGTATCTTTTTTTCTTTTTTTTGGTTTTTAGCCAGTCAGATTTTAGCAGTGTCCCAACTTTTGGGACACTAACAATAATAACCCACTACAATGGGACCAGCCTAATTTTGTTTTAGAAACAAGATTTCTCTTTGTTGTTCAGGTTAGAGTGCAGTGGTATGATCACAGTTCACTTCAGCCTCAACCTCCTGGGGCCAAGAAATCCTCCTGCCTCAGCCTCCCGAATAGTTGGAATTACAGGCACACACCACAACAACCGGCTAACTCTTAAATCTTTTATAGAGATGGAATCTCACTATGTTGCCCAGCCTGGTCTTGAACTCCTGGCTTCAAGCAATCCTCCAGCCTTGGCCTCCCAAAGTGCTGGGATTATAGGCGTGAGCCACTGCGTTTGGTGAAAATATTTTAAAGACTTCTGAACATAGTCATCACATGTATCTTCAACTTTTTACAGGTAAGAAGTGTGGAAGAGACCACTGAGATTGAGAGCCACTCTTTGGAAGAGGAAAGCATCATTTCCAGTCCAATGTCACATTGCATAAATGAAGAACAGAGGTGCAGAAAGCTAAGTGACTTCACCACATCACACAGTGATCAAGAACCAGGCAAGCAAGTAAAACTCTTTGCTCAACATATCTGAGAACTCAATAAAACAAACATTCTCTTTCTTTGATTCCCTGTTGCTTTTCCAAAGGGTGGCATTTCTTATACACATCCATACAACCAAATTACATTCTAGAATCTATTCTTTATGTGAGTTTGTCTCCAATTTAATAACAGAAGGAAAAAGAAGGTCTAAATATGTGCTTAATGTTACTCTCCTGGCCATATTTGAGGCATAATACATGAATCTGTTTCCCTTCCTATGACACACAAATGGCTTAGATCCAGAAAAAATACAATAGTAAACCCTCTCAGCGACAATTTCCATCCTGAGCTGGCTGTGATTGATAAACAACCGCAATGTCTGGTATCCTGAGAAGCCAGAACTTGAACTCACTGAGGTCTGCACTTGAATACAACTAAATGGGCACAGTTACCTTTTGCTGACGCCGGCCCTCCACCACTCAGGCTCTACTGTCAGCTGCAGCCCCAGTGTACACAACCCCAGTTTCTCGCTCTGCCTGTGCCAAGAAAACATGACGGTTTAATTTTGAAGGTCATTTTATGGCACTTTGGAGTGTGGGTATACTGCAAGTGAGAGCAAGCTCTGTTTCCATTTGCCTCTGCCAATAGATGGAAAAGCAAAACACTTCAATCTATATGCCAACCACTGAAGAATGAAGGCAAAATGGATTAATCACCCATGGCTCATACAGAGAAATTCTCATTCTATACACACATCAAATGAATAGCTGTTCTGAGGTTAGCAAAGCTCCCACTGACTCCCAGCCTTCTGCATTCATCTGCAAAGCTTCTGAAGCTTTCCAAATACAGTTGTCCCTTGGTATCCATGGGGGATCAGTTCCAGGACATCCTTTGGATACCAAAATCCATGGATGTGCAAATTATTATATAAAATGGTGTAGTAATTGCATATAACCTGCCCACATCCTCCTGTATACTTTAAATCATCTCTAGATTATTACCTTTGATACTTAATACAATGGAAATGCTATGTAAATAGTTGTTATCATGTGTTGTTTAGAGAATAACAAGGAAGAAAATGTCTGAACATGTTCAGTATGATGCAGTCATTCACTTTTTCCCAGATATTTATGATCTGTGGTTGGTCAGATCCATTGATGCAGAACCCATGGATGCAGAGGGCTGACTGTATAGTCAGAGACAAGTACCACCAGGAATCCACACACCTGAGTTCTCTTGATTTCTCAGTGCCTGGTTTTGCAACAGCAGAAGATATGCTCAAGTAACAGAATAGGGATAAAGTGAAGACATTTTGTTCATGTTCAAGAGAACTATGGGAGATATCCAGTATCTTTTAAAGAAGGTTCTAAATTCCAAAGATGCCTCTCATGTTACGATTAAAGCTCAGAGGCAGCTAGACTGTAGTCAGAATTTTCATAAATCAGAATTCTATCACTTGATTAGAGGTTTCTGAATAGTAAATGTGTTGACTAAGCCTAGATCTCACTTAGCATAGAGAAGATATGTAGAAACCTAAGTACATCAACATTTACTGATAATGTTGACAGTATTGATTTAATAACATATTCCCCTTTCAATGAAAGCTGCAAGTATTGTATGGAACCTCTATTAACCTCAATAGGGAAGGCATCAAGTTCACGAGGACAAAGCAGAGACCCAGAGAAAGCAAATGACATGTGGGGTCTTATTTGGGGCTTACATACAGGAAAGAGAGTCCGGTGGCAGTGGGCTGGACAGGATATCCATCTTACATATGGCCCAGTGGTGGCAGGCTGGACAGCATAACCTCATGGCCCAGAGGTGGCAGGCTGGGTAGGAAAACCACAACCACTTGAAAACAGCATGCAGTTTATACAGTGTTTTCACTTAACGCCTTCCCCTTAACGACCTCCACCTAGACCTTCATTTAACCCAGAACTCAAGGCTTCAATCCTCCATACAGCTTGTGTTCAAAGGGATGGGACCGGGGATCAGATGTTCCTCATGGACAAGGAACGAATCTCTGGGTTGGCCATTCTTGGATGTCCTATCTCAGAACATACATTCAGATGCATCTGCCATACAGGATCATCCTAAGGGTCTGCTTAAGTTATTGCTATCAGATACATTCCCCCTACAACAGGAGGATCTGAATGCATTTTCAAATTATCTTTCTTGATGTAAACAGGAGCCAGTGTAAGACTTTGAATTTGTATCTATACTATGGCCTCATAAGCAGAAATGTGTAACTTCATAAGTAGAACAGTTGTTTATTTGGCAAACTTTGGATGTGCTTCTCTTATACCTAATTACAAGTCCATTAATTTTTATAATCATATTAAAGAACGCCAATAAAACTTTCAATGACTCCAGGGAAAGGTAGTTTTAGATAGTCAGCCGTAATTAATCCAAACGATTGTACCTGCATCATTATAGCAACTACAGGAAGTAATTTGAGTCTGGGGACACTTATCGTCAAAAAAAAAAATTGGAAAATAACACACACACTGTAAACCTTTGCATCATAAGCACATTTCACCAACATCAGCCTCAGGGCTCCAGTGACATCAGTTAGGTGTGTTATACACTCACTGGAAAAAAATCTTTGATTTTGTATTTTTCAACTAAGAGACATCTGATGCCGAAGTCATTGGGACTTTCAGGTGAGAATCGGCAGGAAATGAGATCTTTCACACCTGCTTGTTGAACTTACCTAATCTGACTATATTGAGTCTGTTACACTGACATCTGAACTCAATTGAAAAATATTCCTATGTTGGCCTAAATTCTCTTAACATGCTAGATAGGCCAGGTGAAATGAGATGTTTTAATGCATTAGAAAACAAATCAATAAAGCATTCGAATCCATCTGCAGTGTTTTTTAAGAATTATTTTAAGAAAAACACTCTCTTCTGTTCACTTTATCAGTTTTCAGAGGTGAAATCCACAAATCTTAATCCCGGGTGAGTACAGTGAGGTGTCAGATGCAAAGGCAGGCAGGGGGGCTTGCATTTTAAAGAAGGGTGCCAGGCTATAAGAAAAGGAACTGAGCAGCCAGGAAGCAGGTGAAGCAATGGGCACGGTGAAGGCCTGGGGAGCTGGAGAGGAGGGGAGCGGCAGCAGCAGAGACGGGCTTGGGGTGGGCGGGGACCCACCTCCTGCGGTTCCTCTTGCCCCCTGACTTTCCTAACTTCCCCTTGGGTTGAGAAAAAGCCACAGATCTCAGGATTTTGACGCGTTTCTGCTGCGGCTGTTAAGGCTGGCAGCAGGCAGAACACCATAGCATGTGCTTCGGATAGTGTCCCCCTGTCCCCAGCCTCCTGCTGCCATTAAACCACAGCAGCTCATGGCTGAGGATCAACGCTGATGCTGAGGGGAGGGGCAGCACCTGTGGCAGTGCGGGGCACATGGATGATTAAAAAAAACCCTTTCACATGCATGAACCACAACAGTCAAGCATAATTTCACCACCTCCTCACTTAAGTCCCATGGAAGGGAGGGGAGGCACGGTGGGAGGTCCCAGTGTAGGTGTGGAAGGTGGCTGCTGGGCCGGAAGGAACCAGAACAGTGGTCATCAGTGGCTGCTGCTGGGCCAGAAGGAACCAGAAGAGTGGCCATCAGTGGCAGCTGCTGGGCCGGAAGGAACCAGAACAGTGGCCATCAGTGGCAGCTGCTGGGCTGGAAGGAACCAGAACAGTGGCCATCAGAGGCTGCTGCTGGGCCGGAAGGAACCAGAACAGTGGCCATCAGTGGCAGCTGCTGGGTCGGAAGGAACCAGAACAGTGGCCATCAGTGACAGCTGCTGGGCCGGAAGGAACCAGAACAGTGGCCATCAGTGGCTGCTGCTGGGCCAGAAGGAACAAGAACAGTGGCCAACAGTGGCACAGGCTGCTTGCTGGTATAGGGCCTGAGTGTCCCTGGCTATTCACTGCACATCTTTACCACACTGGGGTATGAAACTAGACTACAGGTCTCAGATGTCATTTGCTATGATGACAGTTTCAGCAAATCCGGCACAGTTGGGAAATAGGAAATGGGCAGCGTTTGCCTGGAGGGAGCCCCTTTTATGGCCTTCCTTCTGCTACCAAGATTTGTCAGCTCTTACTGATGCAGGGCAGGCAAGCCCCAAAGTTGGGGCTTAGCCTGGGAAGGTTCTTGGCTTCACTCGGGAAAGAACTCCAGAGCTAGCCAGTGATAGCAGAAAACAGCTTTACTGAGGCTGTTGTGTTAAATCCCCCTGAGTGCCCCTGGACAGTGGGTGGAGAGACACAGCTCAGGGGCAGTTCTGCAGTCATGTTTATACCCACTTTCAGTTATATGCAAATTAAGGGATGGGTTATTCAGAATTTTGTAGGAAAAGGGTGGTAACTTCCAGGTTGCTGCCCTGGAAAGCAGTGGACACTTCCAGGTGTTGCCATAGCAATGGCAAACTGACATGGCACTGGCAGGTGTGCCTTATGGAGAGGTGCTCTCACCTCTTCCATTTCAACCAGTCTCCAATCTGGTCTGGAGTGAAGTCTCGCCTCCTACCTCACTACTAGATCGAGGTCTTGTCCCATGCAGTCAGAGAAAAGCAGTATCACCTATAATTTCACAGGATCAATCCTGGACTCTACACAGCTTCATCGACTGACAAGCACTTAGCTGTCAACTTACCGTGTGCCCAGCTTTAAGCCACCATCTGCCATGGTACCTGTGCACACACAGGTATGTTCATTTGTGTGTTTGGTGAGTTGGGGTGGGTGAGGGCTCTCTGCTTACAATTTAACTAGGAAAACAAGACTTATCAAGCCTACTATCAGCAATTCACGCCTCAAATATTTCCTCCTTTAACTCGCACAGGGGCTCATGATTAGTTAAGATTCAGTATTCTGATTATCTCTCATTCAAATGGTTGGTTGTCACTCCTGGGTGAAGACAAAAAGGTAACCAAATATATTTTAAAATTAAGCACAGCAGCAAGTGTTTTCAGTAAGCAACCCTCACTCTAACTGCTGAGAGATGGAGCCGATTTCCAACATCTCTCAACATTAAAGTAATTTAATGCAAACAAGTCAGGACACAGAGAAAGTGAAACCCCAGCCGTGGGGTTCCCGGCAAAAGCATTTCCAATGGTGGGAGTAGAACAACTGTCCCTGGTCCTCAGAAGGGGTGTCAGAGGTCACAGCAGGCTGGGACACCATGGATCAAGTTTCACTCACTTCAGGACAAAGCAAATTACACAAATAAGGCACAGAATCGTTCAAGAGTTAAACGCACACACCACCTTTTGTTTTACCAAGATAATATTTTCACCCTTTTTACAAATCCCCAAAACTGCATACTAATGAAGAGATACAGTAAACTTTACGGACAATCCCTATTGATATTTCCCAAGAGTTTCATTTTAAATCTCTTAATCCCTATTTTAAATAGAAATAACCAGCATGATTCTAGTTTTTAAGGTGACACAATTTTCTTTAGAATGAAGAACAATGAGGCTTTATTAGAAAACTCAGAATGACTGATTTTAAAAAGAAGTGTGCCTCCTGTCCTTTGTCACAAAATAGACATTCTTCTGTCAAAAGAGGCTGTTATCTAACTTTCTGTAAAAGAGAAAAAAGTAATGAGCTCTCTCTGGATAATATATGTCTGAGATTCTCATGCAAACAACACACCTTTTTATTTCTCAAAGCTTGAAAACTGTCTTTGGTGTAAAACAATATTAAGTACTTTGGCTAATTAATAGGCTGCTTTAGCTACAAATCAGCAGAACTGCATTTTTTAGAGACATAACCATGAACACATGATTTACTTTTTTTCTTATGTGTATCTTCTAAAAGATAAAAGTCTCTGTCATGGACATAAGTCAAATCAGGTAGAATAAGCCACTCTCTAAAGTGCAAATAATAACATTCATTAAAGAAGAAGTCTTTCAGCGAAGAAAAGTAACTGACAATGAGGATGACGCCTAAGTGAAGACTGTCTGCAGGTGGCCCGAATGGGGGCAGCAGAACCAAATCACAGAGCTATCCAGTTGTTCAATAAAAAAACAGCAATATTAGTGACTTCTCATCTAATGTTACTAACACGTCTCTTCTATCTTCCATCTTAGGAATCCTGGCCAGGATCACCAAGGGAATGTCGGCCTTTCAGTGCGTTTTTAACAAGGCTGTTTACTAATAGATCACACTTCATGGCACAAGCATCTATAGTTGATTTCTTGTGAAATCATTTTGCAGAGAGTTAAGGATGCAGAGGAGAGAGGCATGCAAAGGTGGCTACAGAAATGTGTTAGGCATGACCCAGTGGTCCCCGAGAACTGCTCACTCAGGGCAAGCATTCAGGAAACAGGGGCTGTACCATCCAGCTATCAGTCTTTGAGAACCTCAAGGAGTCAAGTTCCTTAAACTTTTAGAAACATGCTTGTTTGATATATTATGGTGAAAAGTTAAAGTATTTGAGAATTACAATTTTAATGCAAACTAAAATTTCACATATAATATTTTGACTAGGAAGAAAAAAAATGAGACAAAGTAAATTTTAACAAGAGAGAAAAAGATGACTTCAGATTTTCTACTTTGGTGGACCTAGAATCCCTTATTCCTTTAATTCTATTTCTTGGGTCAAGAGATGACAGCACTTTCACTGAAAAATGCACTGGTTGTTTGAATGAGAAACAAACTTCATTTCACAGGAAATTTCTCATCAAAAATCTAGCAGAATATTTAGTTGGAGGGTTATCTGGTTATCAGGAGCCCCAAGGATTCAATATTACTTCTTTTAATGTCATGCTATTAAATATTCTCCACGTGAAAAAGGCAGAGCTGATGTGGAGATGTCATCAGAGCCAGTATCAGAGTTTGAATGAGGAAGAGAATTGCTTCAAGAAGCCAAGTATAGTTGATTCTGTCTCCTGTGAGATAAATACTAAAATTAATGTTAGATATTAGCGTGTTGTGGGGGGCAGTCAAAAATTAACATCTTTCCTAAATGGAGAAAAATATTCCTCAATTCAGTTTTCCTAACCAAAAGCAAAGAAATGGGTCAGAGAGATGGGTTCAAATCTTGGTTCTCACCACTTACTAGCTATGGGGTCTTGGCTGAGTCACATCTCTAAGTTTCTATATATTCTGTGTACTACTGTAAAGTGGTTTTTTAAAAAAGTGCTCACCTCACAGGGATGCTATAGAAACCAAATTAGAAAATGCATGCAAACTCTTGGGAGAGAAAGCATTTAGTAAATCTTAGCTAATATTAGTTATCAATAGCATTATTATTTTTATCACAAAGTTTTTATAATGATAAAACTGTATCAGGTAAGATATTTACAGACGGAAATCCAAAGTCAGTCACTACTTTAATATTTATATGTAAAGTTCATCCTCAGTTACCAAAAATCCTGTCTAGTAGAGATGAGGCTCATTAAATTTCTAACATATATTTTATATGTTGTAAATTTATATAATCAGCGACACATTGCAAGGCTAGGAAAATTTTTAGAACTCATACGAAAATGTGAACATCTGAGTGATACTGTGTTTTTATGAAATATGCTCAATGTAAGGCCAGGACTAAGGACTTTCCAACATATAACATATAGACACAAACCTTCCGTGTTATCGTAATCAATGCAAAAACAGGTCATGTGTGCACTCACACATGTACTGTCCAAGTATGTATGTGGTGCGGTGTAGGTGGTGGAGAGAAGAGGAATTGGAAGAGTATGAGGAATGTTTGAGTTTTCTTTCTTTTATTCAGTAAGCTTGTGGTTTAATTCCTCTGTGACATGTTAACATAAATCAGAACCACTCTTTCATGGGTGAACTGCCCCACATACTTTGCATGCGGATGCTGGTTGAGGTAGTGGGCTGCGTGGCAACAGGGAGTATTTCTTTTAGACACCACTTTCTGCACTGGAGGCTGCCAGCTGTGGAGTATACATGACAGCTCAAGGTGTTATGACTTTTCTACATACAAGGAGGAGAGACACATCCAGCCGAACCAAGTGGAAATAATTGATCACTCTCTCTTGACTGACATAGTATATATTAATTATCAAAAGCTTGACACCTGGGAAGGTGCTCAGACTATGTAACAAGAGTGACTCGACCTCTGTGGTCTCCTAGTGGATGTGCACAACACTGTCATCACAGCCACGGCCTGGACTTGGTTCTCAGGAAATACGGTATCTGGGATGATTTCAACCATGTAATTTCTAAGAAAACTAGAATTCAGTGCACAACAGTCATTTAGGAATACAGACAATTTCTTCCTGACTTGGTTTTTCAACACAGTGTGGTGGTAAGGGGTTGGCTGCACACTCTCCTGTGACCCTATGCCCCCAATATTAAAAGAAGGTACTGTTTTTCACCTGCTCAGGTGACACCTACCAATCATAAGGGAGGACAGGTGACATGTTTATGGGCTTAGGAGGAGTGAGGAACTGTGTCAAGGTCTTTGTGTGTGTAATCTCATTAACAGAGTAACAGAACCTACTTCACCGGGTTGACATGAGAATTGAGAACAGATACACAGCTCTTTGGCCTGTGAAAAGCTCACTATAAGCACTGACAAATGTTCATTCTCTTCCCTAGACCCTTCATTCTTGCCTTTCTGCGAGGGCAGTGAAATCACCTCCAATCAAGAGATGCAGAAATGTGTCTAGGGTCGCAAAGATAGGCAGGGGGCTGCATGAAGATTTAGGCCCAGTTCTGGCCCATCTGACCCAAAGTCCAGGTAGGGCCACGCCTCTGCCAAGTCACCTCCTACAAAGTATGTGCTTCCTCTTTCAGGTCACAGTTATGCCAGCGGGAAGGGAGTGAGGATACACTTAAAAATGCTCAGAACTGAGCAGGGCGTAAGCGGAGAGGTGGCAGAAGAAAAAGGGAAAGAAGGAAACCACAGAGGAAGAGAGCAAAGCTCTAGTTAGAAAACGGAGGCGGGGTACAGCGGCTCATGTCTGTAATCCCAGCACTTTGGGAGGCTGAGGTGGCCAGATCACTTGAGGTCAGGAGTTCGAGACCAGCCTGACCAACATGGTGAAACCCTGTGTCTTCTAAAAATACAAAAATTAGCTGGGCATGGTGGCGGAAGGCTGTAATCCCAGCTACTGGGAGGCTGAGGCAGGAGAATCGCTTGAACCCAGGAGGTGGAGGCTGCAGTGAGCTGAGTTAGTGCCACTGCACTCCAGCCTGGGTGACAGAGCGAGATTACATCTCAAAAAAAAGAAAGAAAGAAAGAAAGAAAGAAAGAAAGAAAGAAAGAAAGAAAGAAAATGGAGCAGAGAGACCTGTCAGTTTCCCCAGGAGTCCCACTGCCGGTGAGTGTATCAGTGTCTCCACCTTCCCCCAGGTTACCACAAAGCTCTTCCCAAGGCTCCTGCTGGTATTTGGGGACACTGCACTTCCTTCTTTCCATCAAGAAAAAAGGCCACTTTTTGGTATATCATGTAAGATGGTACTTCTTTGGAATCTCAGAGTGCTCTAAACTTTTTTTTGCTCCCATATATTTCTGCCCACTCCTCCCATTCTTGCATTTACTACTTTAAGTGTGCTCAAATCACTATTATCGTAACTTAACTGATGATGCTATCAGGTGAGCCGCGCTGAGGAATCAACACTTACCATCATTACTCCTCCCCCATCCCGTGACGTTATTCCCCTGCGTTCCCACAACTTCTCCAATAGAGATTTTTAAACATCTCTAATAACATCATGTTGGAACTGGAAGCACTGTTATCTAGGTCACTCTTCTGGATCTGGTGGTTGTCAACACCTCTCTGAACAGGGTTCAGTTTTTCTCATCTTTCTAGCCTGATCCCTGATACTATGTCTGTTACCTCAAATTGGTATTGTTATTTTGTTTTCTGCTCTTTTCTCACAGCTTTGTTTCAGTCATTCAAAAGTCTGAATACTCTGCTAGGCTATGAGGGCACAGATATATTCAGAAAAGGGCCTCACTTAGGGAAATAACTCCCAGTGTGTCACCATAAAATGTTAAAAACACAAGGCAGACAAGACCAGGACTGGACCTGGTGCGCCTATAGCCCCTCGTGGAGTAGGGAACAATGGGAAGGTCAGTGGGAAGGTTCTGAGGGAGCACGAGGGGACAGAGTTCTGTGGACCAGCTTGAAAGGCCATTAATGAATCGAAGTTCAGCCTGGTCAGAAAACCCTTACACTGAGGATGAACTGGAAAAAGAGAAACTCATTATTAAAAACCAGTTTAGGGGCCTTGCAAACATCCAGGAGAGGATATCTTATCTTTACCAACACTGCCACCAAACCTCCGGCTCAGAGGCATCATCAGGACATTCTTCTCGAAGTCCCTTCATCTTTCTTCAACTACTTCACTCTTAAAATCCGCTTAAGTCACCCTAAAAATTCACTGGCTTCTCTTTGCTCTCCACACTACCTCAGGTCTTTCCAAAGCTTGCCCAAGTGTTTTAACACATTAGCTTGCTCTGTTCTGTGTTACTATCACAGAATATCTGAGGCCGTGTAATTCGCAAAGAAAAGAGGTTTAATTGGCCCACAATTCTGGTGGCTAGAAGGTTCAAGACTGGGCAGCGGCATGTGGCAAGGGTCTCAGGCTGCTTCAACTCATGGCAGAAAGTGGAAGGGGAGTGGGTGTGTGCAGAGAGACCACAGCAAGAGAGGAAGCAAGAAAGAGAAACTGAGGGAGCTGGACTCCTTTAACAATCTGCTTTCCACTTCCGCCAGAGCAAGAACTCACCCCTAGGGGAGGGCATTCATCTATTCATGAGGATCTGCTCCAGTGACCCAAGCTCCTCCCACCACGCCCCACCTCCCAATACCACCACACTGGGGATCAAATGTCAACAGGAGTTTTGGTGGGGATGAGCTATAACCTAACCACAGCGCACCTGAAGCCGACCTTTATTTCATTCTCATTTCTTACATTCCACTCAGGCCTGGAAAGCCTATCGGTCTAACTAGGCTCAGTTAATGATTAAATAAATGTTTACAGAAAATTATAAGGGTTTGGTTCCCTATTTGGTTGTGTAGGAGCTGTAAAGATAAAAGAGAGGGCTTCAAAGCGCTCTCAATCCTATAGCAGGGATAAGATGGCTACATAATACTAGGGATAAAGGCGAAGTAAAACCACTGCCTGGCAGCAGAGGAGGGGAAGTGACATGGGCAGTGCTGCTCCACGATTCATGAATGTTTTGTGTGACAATGACAAACAATTGACTTCCTCTGTTACACATTTTTCAACTTATTTTGATTTTTTGCTGGCAGTCTTTTTATATTCTTTTTTTTCTTTATCTTTTAGAGACAGGGTCTTGCTCTGTTGCCCAAGCTGGAGTGCAGTTGCAGTGGTGTGATCATAGCTCACGATAGCCTTGAACTTCTGGGCTCAGGCAATCCTCCTACCCCAGTTTCCTGGGTAGCTAGAACAACAAGTGTGCACCACTACGTCTAGCTAATTAAAAAAAATTTTTTTTTGTAGAGGTGGGGTTTCGTTATGTTGCCTAGACTGGTCTTGAACTCCTAGGCTCACGTGATATGCCTCGGGCTCTCAAACACTGGGATTACAGGTGTGAGCCACCATGACAATCTTATATTAATTATTATGTGTGGATGCTTTGGATTAAGTAGAATACCTAAATTTATAGCTCTTCAGTGTCCACAAATTGGAGGCGGTGGGTGTTGTGATTTCAGAGAGTCCTAATAACATTATTGCCATTATTAGTCTCACTATACATGTGATTCTTGTCAAAAAAATTCAGTAATTTTTCCTCGCACATCATCAATGACAAGCTAAACTGACCACAAAGACCTTTATGGTTTCAAGCAACATAAGCAATATGGGGTGGTGATGCCATTTCTGGGTACCCGGGAGAGAAAAACAGCTGAGGAGCCTCCCTCCGGCTCTTTCTCACAGACACCGCCACCACTATATGAACGAAAAAAGTGGCTCGTGCCTGTCATTCCACTACTTTGGGAGGCTCAGGCAAGAGGACTGCTTGAGGCCAAAAGTTTAAGACCAGCCTGGGCAATGTAGCAAGACTCTGTCTCTATAAAAAATTAAAAAAATATTTTAAAGTGTGGTTGTTTACACTGGGTTAATCATTGTATAATGGATACCTGAAAGTATCATACAGAGAGGACCCTCTTAGGAGAAATATAACATCTGAAGTGATATTTTGAAGATAATTAAAAATTTACGAAGTCAAGACATTTCAGTAAGGAAAGACTATGAGAGGAATTCTCAGTACTTCAAAGAGTTTAGGCCCCTTGAAAAAAAATCTAAGGCCTGGTTTCCTTTAAGGGTCAGACGCAGTCAGGAATGTAAGATGCTAGTTTTGTTGAGGGTTGTCAGATCAACATTAATTGCAATGGCCCATTTTGCTTATGAGGGCCCTCTCACCTATTGGCATTCCGGGCATCTTGCATAAATCCTGCAATAAAACCAATTAAAATCTCATTAAAAGATAAAGCCTAAAACTATGCCAATAAATGCTAAATACACTTTAAATACACTCATTTGGCCTCATTCTCGGAAGGTATAAAATGGAAAAGAATGATGTGAATGTTGCAAAGGCTTATGAGGACAGTACCAATCTCAGGAGGTCAGCCTGGAAAATACAATTAAGTTAGTAAAATGTGCCCAGACTTGTCAAATTTCCAGGTCTGATTTCCATTAGTGCTGTATTTGAGGGATTTCCTAAGTTTTATGTGAAACTCTGTTTCTACCTGTAATAAAGAGAGATATTTCTGAGATAAATATGTATTGAAAAATACATAAAATGTCACGATAGGCAAGCTGAAATGTCACTTTCAGAACTCTATCCTTTAATCCAATTCATAGCACATATGTTTCACCAGAAAGCGTGGAATTTGCTCTGTGAACATCTTTTACGGAAAGAAGAAGTTACATTTTAAGCATGAAACTTAAGGACAACTTGCAGGAACACAGCTGACCCATCAAGAATTTTGAAGAGTTCCAACTCCATGGATTATAAAAATGCCTTTTAGTTACACTCTTCAGAAGTATATAAACATAGGCTTAACTTCTTTCTATAATGTTTGTAGCACTGTAAAAGTTAAGAATCTTTTAAGGAAAGCCATATTTCCTTTAATCAAAAAAAAAGTGAATTATACTCACAGTTAAATGAGTATTTAGCAAAGAAGAGAAGTGTATTTATCATGCACACGCATGGGTGGGTGGAGGAGGGTATATTTAAAAATAATACCTAAAATACTGCTAGCATCCAAAAATTCGAAATAGTTATCATTGGGTGGTGACATCTGTGGTTTGCATTTGCTTTTCTATATTGTATACACTTTTTGTGTTAAATATGTAGCAGTTAGTATTTAGAAAAATATTTGCTCTGTAAAATAAATGAATGGGTATTAGAAATATAAAGAAAGCAGGTGACCAAATCTATTTGATTGGTCCCAGAGAAAAGAAAAGAACCATCTCAAGTGAGATGGTTGACATTTATTCCTACCATCAACTGCATACCTTCATTTGGGCACAGCCGATGGTCTAAGATGGCGCCACAACATTCTTGATGTCCTGCCTCCCAGCTCAATATTCGTATGCAAATATTTCAGAAACATGCACGAAACTGAGCAAGTGGGAGATACCACTTTAACAGTAAGCATTCATAATGCTATTTGTACGACTACCTGCAGAGAATAATACTGGATGATCTCTTTGGAAATTTTATAGATGGAACACTGTCAAATTTCTAAGCAACATTTTAGACAGCAAATGTGTTGCTTGGATTTTAGCTGCCTTAAACACTGCAAGCGGCTTAACCTTATCTCCTAGTGCCACTGCCTTCCTGGAGTAATTGATGCTTGGAGTCCCCAGTTTCACATAAACCAGGACACTGTGCTATTGTATACAACAATCTGACTGCTGGCAGAGACAGGAAACTGCACTGAACGCAGATCAATAGACACGTCAACAGTAAGCTGGTTAATCTAATTCAGCCTATCTCATCTCAGGGCACAGAGTTTGCAGTTTTGCTGCTGGGTCCCTCTGGCAGGAAATGGTTTGGAAAGTTTAGTCTTAAGAAGTTTAAGTGATATGCTTATCCTTCAGGCTCTTGAATGTTTATTCAGCAGAATAGCTGCTTTAAATGTTTTATAAATGGCAGTAATGTAAACAAGGCATGTCTGACTTCCCTCACATGTGAAAACTGTAATGGTGATTTCGTTGACTATGGACATAGAGATTAACACTACAGCTGATTACACTTTAGAGGAAATTGCTTGGGTCCACACTTCGAGCTAATGCCATCTTTAAACTCCCCATCCTCATTGAATGGCATTCTTCTGAGAAAAAGAAATGCTTTGTTTTATATAAATATTTGTCTCTTTAACTATATTATACAAATGACTTCTGTGGTTATCAAACCTCAAACGAATATCCGTCAAAGCATCATTCTTCTTCCTGGGAATAGCATGATAGTGTGAGTGATAGGAAACAGCGGGTTGGCATGGAAGACAGCATAAAATCCAGTAATTCTGGCCCTGCCTTAGACATCACCGTTTTGGCGGAAGGACATCCACCTCACTGCTTCCCTGTCCCTGCGTGCTCTCACTTGCTTGCTCTCACGCTGTCTCTGTCTCTCTCCAGGAAGGGAGAACCAGATCGTACACATCATCACTTGGAAGATAGAGTGTTGAACACCTGATACTGCCCACAGCTCTGGTGTAAATTGTCCTTGAATTATCAAAAAAGGAAGGGTACATATCATTTTCTACCCTTGTAAAAACACTCCCTTCGTCCAAGCCTCAATATTTGGATAAGCCTTTGGAAAGCTAATTCATTATCACTGTCATCCTTAAAATGACCGTTCCAGAGGTGTAACAGGTGGTGCAATCCCACTTCATGGGTAAGGAGATCTTGACTATCCCAACAGACTAGAGGGATAGAAAGGCACAGAACCACACTGGTGGCATACACTCAGACAAGGTAGTGCATGAGGAGAATCATGAAGGTCAGAGGCAGTCACACATGACTGTGGCCTAAGGGTGAGATGCTTTTGGATTTTGAGTCATGGGATATTTACTCAGCTCATATTTAGTGAATTTCTATTGCAAGTCAGGCTTTGTTCTAGGTACCAGGAACACAATGGTGAACAAGACAGGCAGGATTCCTCTCTCTGGGACTCTAAGGATGGAGGAAGGCAGCAAACAGGTACATAAATAATATAGTTTCAGGTATTGAAGGGTACCTTAAAAAATATAACAAAGTCATGAAGAGTGAGGGTAGGAACTGGACACATTGGGTGGCAGGAGCTGGCCTCTGAAGACGTGACATCTGGGCCCATGTTTGTGACTGATGCCATAATACTACCTCCCTTCTACAGGCACCTCCTGCACGCCCCTATGTCCCTGGAACATCACTCAAGGAGGAGATTCAACACAAGGAAGGAACACCATGCACACCTGACTGCTGGTATTTTAACCTTCAAATGCTTGTACTTTCCAAGTTACGTTCTGAATCTCAGGACTTCTCAACCCAGTAGACTCTATTCTGGAAAATTCTATGGAAGGCACATGACATCTTTTCATCTTAGTATAGGAATTGGAGGAGTTGGCACACAGGACCACACTTGGTACTCCGTCATTGTTTGTTGGATGCATAAATTAATAAATAGGACCAGAAAAATCTCATAAGCAACTTCTATTAACCATCATGAAAAAATAAGCTACAGATGATCACCCTGAAGCTGTGAGTCAAGAGAGTATCTCTAAGCACCATTTACAGCAAACTAGCTTCTACCCTCTCTGTCTCCATCCAGCCCTCCACAAACCTCCTCAATCCTGAGATGGGCCTAAGTAACAGACTCACTACTTAGCAAATCACTGGTAAAACTGGGAAATACTTTGCCATTTGGGGCACTTCTCCAAGGGAAAAACAATTTTTTTTTTTAAGTTTTAAAACTAATTTTAAAGAAGGCAGTGACAACAATGAAGAAGTTGGAAGAGGAAGAAAAAAAGAAGAATCAGCCATGAGTGGAAACAGACTGGAGAGAAAACAGAAGGCATGGGAGACAAGAGATGACACGGGGCGAGGGACACCACAGGGGGCACAGGATGCAGGACCAGCAAGAGGAAGAAAAAGGGTGAAAACCTGACTGTTCTGTAATCAGTGGCACCTGAAAATAATAGAGCCTAAAGGTATTTTAAGATCAGGTCTGTTTTTGGAAATAAACTGAGGGCTCCTCTGCTTAACCTAAACTAGCCAAACTTTCTAACGCAAGGCAGTGAAGAAGCCGAACCAAATTTGGTCTTAGTGGGAAGCTCGCAGATTCAGGGAAGCATCCAAGAAATTGTCAAAGACCTGAAAATCGGCTGGGTGTGATGGCTCACAGAGCTTTGGGAGGCTGAAGTGGAAGGATCACTTGAGGCCAGGGGTTCAAGACGGGCCTGGGCAACATAGTGATACTGCCCACAGCTTTGGTGCAAATTGTCCTTGAATTATCAAAAAAGGAAGGGTACCTATCATTTTCTACCCTTGTAAAAACACTCCTTTCGTCCAAGTATCAATACTTGGATAAGCCTTTGGAAAGGCTAATTCCTTACAACATTTCTTAATTAGGTGGACAAAAAAAATTTTTTTTAATTAACTGGACATGGTGGTGTGTTCCTGTAGCCCCAGCTACTCAGGAGGCTGAGGTGGAGGATGGCTTGAGCACAGGAAGTTGAGGTTGCAGAGGGCTATGATTTTATGTCAATGCTAGTGTCCTTGGACCCTGAGAGGTAACATTCAGGGACGTTAGTGAGATTTAATAAGGATGTACTGATGGCTTAAGTGCAGGAGGCAGAAATGGGGAATGTGGGGGGGAGAAAGGGACACATGGCCAACTTCCCATTTCCAGTTTTCTGGGGCCTCATCCCACGGCTATGCTAACGAGGCCACTGGTGATCAAATAACCCCTTAAGTGATAGAGTGCCAGTGCTAAAAAGTTTTGATTGGTAGGGTACTGAATTTCACTATTTTAAGATATATATTTATCAGAATTCCATGTTTAACCTTACTTTTATTTACCTAAAAAATAAGGTGGCAAGCTAGGGTTAATGCTGAGAAACTTTTCTGTCTTCTAGTGAGCATTCAGAATAACACCAAAAACCAGACATGAGAGAGAGTAACAAGCAGAACTGTAAAAAAGGAATGGTCATCATGGTCAAGGGAGCCCGTCGCAAGTGATACTCTACCCAGCCTGAGAGCACATTAGCGGGAACACTCACCAAGTGAGTATCAGAAACACAGGATGGAACTGATGTCAGAAAAGACAGAAACTCCAGGCACCCGTGCCTACCAGGCCAGAAGAGCTATTCTCAGTGCCAAGAGATAAGGAAACAGACTCAGAGGCCGAAGAGTCTGCTCAAGGCCACAGGACTGGTGAGTGATAGAGCCAGGTTTCTGACTCGAGAGGCTTTCCCAAAACTCCTTTTGGGTTTCCTACACAGCTGCCCAAAGTATGCACTGCGAAATGCCATGACTAAGTGGGCACCATTCACACCACAGACAATGTCAATCTGTAATCGTGGTACAATTTTGTGGCAAGTGACAGTAAGTGTCTCATTTTAATAAAATGCCACACAGAGAGGAAACGATGTTTTTGGAGGAAGGCATGCCTTTTCTAACTGGTGCAAAAGTGCCATATTGGCCAGTGGCAGCCCTGACTCAGGTGTATGCAATTCAGAAGATGCAGGCGTAAAACTGGGCCAGGGAACACAGAGGAAGCTTAGGTTGCTGGAGTTCTCACTGCACCTCAGCTGTCCGAGGCGTGCATTCCAAGTCCATCAACCAACACCGAATCAATAGTTCAAATCATCACAGGATTTCAGGATGGACCACAGTAGCCATAGTGCTCAAAGGCCTAGAGCAGGAAGAAGAGCTCACTTTAAATGTTCACACTAAAAGGTCAAAATCCATTAAAGTCCACTTTTTCAGCTGGGTCTGTCCACTTTACGTCAAAATCAAAATGCAAGAATCTAGTAACCCATTTTCTGGATTTTTACATAATCTCAGCCTCCCTCTTTTTTCAAGGTCAATCATACAAGGCGGTCTTCAGAGGCTGATCTCCCAACTGCGGCAGAGGGGCCGGGCAGGAGTTAGAGCTGCAGAGAATGCCTGAAACACTGAGAAACAAATACTGACAAACTCCATTTGCAGAAAGAAAATAACTCTAGGACAAAAATGGTTCCATTTATTGTGGCATATATTTTTTAATTGAAGATGAGAAGGTGGTCCCACAAAATATGCCATTAGCTCTTCTACTTTAGCTGGGGTATGCATCCCCCACCATCCTAATTAGAAAACAAAGCACACCTTCAGGCACCTGGTGATTTTCTATGCAATGGCGTAGTAGAACGTTCAACAGGGATTGTTTTAATAGGGCTGGTAATGAGATCTGGGTGAAAAATCTCTCTGTTAATTTAGCAGGCCGCCTGAGATGCAAAAATTCTAGTTTGCAGGTGTTTTGAAGTTCCTCGGCGAGCCTAACCTCAGCCTGCCCCCTAGTTTTGACGTTAGGATTTAAATATCCCCTGTAAATCTCTTAGTCATTTTGTCCCCATCAAAAATCACTTCTAGTCTCTTCTTGCCTCTCCACTAGTGTGAGTCTATTTTGATTTGCCCAGTACTAACTAAAATGCCACTAAATCTGGCACTGTACTAATCTATAAATTTTGAAAGCAAGCCTCTACAGAGTGTAAACCCTAAGAGCTTCCAATCAAAGGCAAGGCGACCTCAAATGGCCAGGATCAACTCGAGCAGCTGCTGTCGTTCTGCAACCTTTTTGTTTTATGAACATATCAGTCCCTGTAAGCGTACTTAGATAAATGACTTGCAAATTAAAAGAAACATTTTTATGATTCACTGCAGTAGCTTGCTTTTTGGGATACAAGGTTAAAAGTGAATAGTAAACCTTTTAAGGTTATTGAAACTAAATTATTAACGCTGGTTTTCACCTTCCTTTTGTCCTCTTTATGGCATTGTTCCTAATTACTCACCACAACTCCACTCCTACAAGTTGTAAATCAAATGAAAAACCTTTAAAGCACAAAAACACCTGATTAAAATATTCAACCACAAGGGCACCACAGAGGCGGTGGGGAGCGACATCCTGCATTTTTTAAAAACTGAAACTTCTGATAGCTTATGAAAAAGAATGTTGTGAAAATTGTGCACTTTCATCTCCGGAAGTAACCAAAAGGACAGTCCAACGTTTGAAATCTATTTGTAACCTTCAAAATAATGAGCCCTTTTCTCTACTTGGATCGCACCTGGTGCCTCACACCCAGACTGCATTTTACCTGTGTGATTTTGTGCTCAAACACGAGCTGTTTCAAAGGGGGCTGGTGACTCTTGGCTGAGAATGGAGTTTTCCTTCAGCCCTCTGAATAGCGGGTGACTGACAAAGCTCCAAAACCAGAATATGAAACCCGAAATGTAATGGAGGAATGCCTAATTCCGCCTTACCTAGTAGGCCCTCCATTTCCTAAGCTGTGAAATGGGCTGATGGCACCTTCTGCTTAGGTCCTAGTTGGGAACATTATGTGAACTTCTCAGCACATAGTTGGTTCAATAACATATTCACAGAGGGGACTAATGTGCTACACATTTTATAAAAGCATGTTCTATGATTCCCCAAACAGTTTGAATTACTTAACTGGATTCTGACTAATAAGCCCACCCAATCTCACCTCTTGGTACTGATGTATTATGTCTGGGATAGGCATGGAGAGAGCTATTGAATGTGAGGAAAGGGCTAGGAACGGGAGCGGGGCCACCTTTGGGAGATGGACCAGCCACTTCAAATGGTCTGATTTAAGGGGCTCCCAAAAGCAATGCTGTCCCCAATGTCTTCCCTTCCTGCAGGGCTAGGTGAAACATGTGCTATGAGCAGGGCCAGCTCCATGGCTGTGCAACCTTGACAGGCGCACACAGCCCAAGCATGGAGAGCTCTGCTGTTCCTGTCTGGCCACTCTCACTAACCTACCTTTGAACTTGTGTAGGTGAAGTCTGATAGGTCAAAGGCGCATGTGCATGGTGCATGGGAGAGGCCATCGGCAATATGCATGTCCACCGCATTCCTTATCACCCCACCGCATTCCTTATCACCCCACTGCATGGCCACCCTTGACGCCCCATAAGCGCAAGCTTCCCATGGACCCCGAAAGCTCGGGAGTTCAGCAGAGGTGCTGAGAGTCTCAGGAGGCCACTCCTTCTATTCAAATCACAACTTTTTTTTTGACAAGTAAAAATTGTAGATATTTATGGTATACAATATGATGTTTTGATATACGTTTAAGTTGTGGAATGGCTAAATCAAATCAATTAGCATATGCATGACCTCACATATTTATTTTTTTGTGTGGTGAGACTATGTAAAATCTACTCTCTTAGCAATCAGAACTTGCTCTGAATGCAGAACAAAGGCAATGGCATCCTATGTAACATGAATGACCATGGAAACCTACCCGTTCCTTTCTTAACAAGTGTGTTATATTTCTGTTAATCAACCACTTACACCAAAGATGACATAGAAAAAGATCAGGCAACCTACAGTACCTTTCCTTTTAGTCCTTCCTTACTCATCAGTAAGCCAAAAGTCAAGGGTGTGGGTACAGTGTCCATGTGTCAAGAAATGAGATACAAACAGCTGAGTTAGTTTTGTGCAGTGTTTCACCATTCTATTGACAATGCAATACACATGCATGTATAAGCTATGAAATACGAGCTATGTCATTTCAGTGATTCCACATACCAGCTAAATGCTCTTACATTTGCTTTTAAAACTGACATTCATCACAACAATGTGAATATACTTAATGTTACTGAACTGTACCCTTAAAAATGGTTAAGATGGTAAATTTTATTAAAAAAAAAAAACCTCTAGCATTGTACCATATAAAGATGAATGGTAAAATTCATACTAATAACTTAAACTTTTAATTTTTTTTTTCTTAGAGCAATATTCAATAGAAAATTAAAAACATCATGACAAGTTGGGAAGGAGACCATAGAAGAAAGAAACAAGCCTTTTATTTTAATATCTTTATAGGAATTTTTTTCTTGCGCTCTGAATAAGTGGCCCAGCATTTTCATTTTTCATGGAGCCTAAAAAAATACATACTTTGTTAATAATACAAAGTATGTATTAACAGCTAGCACTGACCATGAGCCAGTTATTTGAGTCAGTCTTTGTCCCTGGAGTGGCCTAAGGACAACCGAGGCTTGCCCAGGAAGGATTAGGACTTTCCCCTTGCCCTGCAGAAAGCAGTCCCTCCTACTAGGGACTGACAGCGTGAGGCCCCAAATGGGAGACCCCTTCATCTAGGAACCATCTATGTATGTACCTGGCTGCTCTTGTAAGAAAAGTGAAAGCACAAACAACAGCAACAGCAGAAGCTTTCTGGCATAACCAGGATAGTAATACATGCAGAGAGAGAGAGCGATCCATCTGGTGGCGATGAAGGGAGAGTGTGGTTCTCACCTACGTGAAGGTACCCTGGGCCTGTGAGTGTCCCCAAGGTCCAGAAAGCACTTGCCAGGTACTCAGAACTGAACCAGCACTTTACTTAATTTCTACCTTCAAAGGGATGTTTTCTGCCCTATCAGCCCTACGGAATCTGCTGCCTCAGTTTACAGTCACATTGCTCCTCTCTATTCCAAATCACAGCACAATAAATCCAAGAAAAGAAAACAAAACCAAAACAGCTCTCTTGAGCATTTGCTAGGTTTGACCACACTCACTTAGGACACTCTGCTCCCATCGTCACCTGGCCCACTGGCTCTCTTCTCGTGTCTCTCAGCAATAATCCTGCACCTGTTCAGCTGCTGAAAACGTTTTTGCAGGTGTACCATGTGCTTGGAATTGTTCAGGCCTTCCCCTCAATCATCTCATGGGGAACTCATAGTAACCCTCTGTGTTGTGTAAGTACCATAGTTAGAGAAGCAGGTTCTAAGAGATGAAGCAGGACTTGTGGAGTGAGAAAGCAGGGTCAGGACAGGAAACACATGGGGCCCGCAGACCACGCTTTCTTACCACCTTACAGGGCTCGCAGGCCACACATTTTCCCATCACCTCACGGGGCTCGCAAGCCACACTTCCCATCACCTCACGGGGCTCACATGTCAGAAGGAAGCCACCAGGCAGGGCCGGAGGACAGGACGTTATACATGACAACTCACCCAGACTCCACCAAAATGCCACCACCAAGAGGGACATAAAAAGGAGAGGGGTGGGAGAATGAACATTCCAGGTGAGAAGAAACTGAAAAAGATGTGATGGCCATGCAATGCATACAATTTAACTGGATCCCAGATCAAAAACAAACTATCCCAATTAGGGGAACTTGAAAACAGGTTATATATTAGATACTACTGAATCAGTGTGTTAATTTATCGTTGGGTGAGTTTCTAAAAATAAACAAGGAACACAGACCCATCTCAGGATTCTGCTTAGCTCTTTACATGGGGGAAGGTAAACAGAATGAGAAATAAATCTGACCATATCCATAATGTGTGCTTTATTTGATAAGAACTCTAAAGCATAAAAGATAAGAGATACCATATGAGCTACAGACTGCTATGGAGAGACTGTATGGGCTTAGCATCATCAAGTTCATGTCAGCACAGAAAAAGCTGAAAACAGTAATAATGACAGCGATCTATTAATAACTTCTTATGCACAAGGTAGGCCACCCAACCTCCACATATTTCTTCATTAACCTCTGGAACACCTCTGTGAGACAGGTGTGAACACTGCTTGTGTAGAATGGGAAACTGGGGCTCAGAGAGACCATACCACAGACTCAACGACACACAGCCAGCAGGTGGCAGTCCCGGGATTCTAACCCAGGTCTTCATGGCTCCAAATCCCAGCCTCATCACTTTTCTAAATGGCATGTTTTAAACTATATCAGAGGTGAGATAATAAGGGTGGATATTTTAAAAGCTTGTTCTTAAACCTTGAGCATGTACTTGATCCTTACAGTTTGATATGGTTCAAACTCCTAAGCAGGTCAGCCTCAGGAGGGAGAAGTCTCATTCTGAAAGCCTAAGCCAGATCCTATAATCATCACTGCCCTTATATTCCTGTCTCAAAACACCAAACTTCAAGAGATTGACCTAAAAGCTTTTCAGAAGACATAGTTAAGAAGATCAATATCTGAATACATTGCTCCGTGAATCCTGCTTAAGTTGACAATATGGAAAGATAACCCCTTAGCTGGATTGGGGAAAATCTCACAAGATTCTGCAGAGGTACATGGGGGAATTAGAGCAGTATTTCTTTTTTTCATCAACGTTTTAAGCATATTGAAGCTCCCCCTCATGGGAAGAGGCAAGGTGTCATTCGAGTATGCATGTGTCTTCCACAGGGCACGGGGCACAGAGCTTTACACACTCAAAATCCTCAGTAAATATCTGTGGAGAAAGTAGACTAGATTCTCACCTGAATATGCAGAGATAAAAACAAACTCCAACGCAGCAACCTTAAGATGAATCTCTAAGGCACTGGTTGTTGTCACACATGTGAAGTAAAAAAGGTGCCATACATAACAGGAAATGCACAGGGCAGGCAGAGGGTCAAGTGCCCATCTCTGCAATCAATAGGGGACTGTGAAACCCTTGGCAGGGCAAAGCGCAGAAAGATTGGGAGTAAACAGCAGAGGTGGAACTGGGCGCGTGTCTGCTGTCATCTGAGGGTTTCCAGGTGTTCTTAGATATGCTATTTCATTAGGCCTGGAGCACTTATCCATCATCCTGTTCAAGTCCCATCAAATCAGTGTCCCTTTTTATATGTCTATCTCAACAAGTGACAAAGCAGCTCCACTGAGTACTGTCAGCTAGAATGATTTCTTCCATTTCCTGAACAAGCTGGTTCCCTGGTCTATCTTCATTGTTTTTGTTTCAAATGCTTGTTTTAAATTTTGAAAGAGAGGCAGAAACAAAGGAGAGCAAGAGTTTCAAGGTTTAGAGAGGTTAGTATTTAATCAAATTTAACCAAAAATATTTTAGGTCCTACTATGTTTTAGCCAGTGAGAACACCAACATGAATATGCTCATATTCCAGTAGGGAACAGAGACATATATACATCATGACAATACTGGATTTCATATTCGACAACAGACAAATGTATACAGAGATAAGCAGAAGGAAGCTGTATCAGAGTAGGGAAGAGAGGACCTGGAAAACACCACAGAGGGCTTAAATATCCAAGATGGGTTCCGGAGGACAAATGGAAGGTCACCAAGCAGACTTTTTTTTTTTTTTTGAGACGGAGTCTTGTTCTGTCCCCCAGGCTGGAGTGTAGTAGCGTAATCTCAGCTCACTGCAACCTCTACCTCCTGAATTCAAGCAGTTCTCCTGCCTCAGCCTCCTAGGTAGCTGGGACTACAAGACTGCACCACCATGCCCAGCTAATTTTTGTATTTTTGGTAGAAACGGGGTTTCACTGTGCTGGCCAAGCTGGTCTCAAACTCTTGACCTCGTGATCCACCTGCCTTGGCCTCCCAAAGTGTTGGGATTACAGGCGTGAGCCACCACGCCTGGCCAAAACAAATAAAATATTTATATATATTTATATTAATATATATTTATATATATTTATATTAATATATATTTATATATATTTATATTTATATAAATATATATTTATATAAATATATATATAAATATAAATATATATATAAACAAGCCCCAGACTGGGAGAAGCACTGGTAAATCGTACATCTATTACAAGACTTGTACCCAGATCTATAAAGGACTCTGATAATTCAGTAAGAAGATAAGCAATCTTATAAAAACAGAGGCAAAGAGATGAATACTTTACCAAAAAAGAAATAAAAAGGGCTATTAATCAAATTTTTAAAAAGGCTATTAAACATCATTAGAAAAATACAAATTAAAATAATAAAATACCACTTCACACTCACTCACTAAGATGGCTATAATAAAAAGGGCAGACAACAGGCCGGGTGTGGTGGCTCACGCCTGTAATCCCAGCACTTTAGGAGTCTGAGGCAGGTGGATCACTTAAGGTCAGGAGGTCGAGACCAGCCTGACCAACTTAGCAAAACCCCACCTCTACTGAAAATAAAAAAATTAGCTGAGTATGGTAGTGCATGCCTGTACTCCCAGCTACTTGGGAGGCTGAGGCAGGAGAACTGCTTGAATCCGGGGCAGGGGGGCAGAAGTTGCAGTGAGCCAAATCATGCCACTGCATGCCAGCCTGGGTGACAGTAAGATTTCAAAAAAAAAAAAAAACAGACAGACAATAAGTAGTATTTGTGGAGATGTGACCATATTGCAACTCTCAAACATTGCTGGTGGGAATGTAAAATGATCCAGCCACTTTGAAAGCCAGTGTGGCAATTTATTAGAAAATTAAACATTAATTTAGCATATAATTCAGCAGTCTCACTCCTGGGAAATAAAATGTGTCCACACAAAAAACTTTAACACAAGTTCATAACAGCATGATTCTTAATAGCCCCAAACTGAAAAGTACAAATATTCATCCACTGTTGAATGAATAAATAAAATGCAATATATCTTATAATGGAATACTATGAAGCAAAATAAAGGAAAAAACTAATGATATATACAACAGCATGGATGAATGCTAAATTAAAGAATCCACATACATGGCAAAGATTTCATGAAGAAGACTCAAAAGCAATTGCAACACAAACAAAAACTGACAAGTGAGACCTAATTAAACTAAAGAGCTTCTGTACAAGAAAATAAACTATCAACAGAGTAAACACACAGCCTACAAATGGGAAAAAATATTTGCAAACTATCTATTCGACAGGGGTCTAATATCTGGAATCTATAAGAAACTTAAATTGACATGCAAAAAACAAATGGCTCCATTAAGAAATGGGCAAAGAACATGAACAGACATTTCCCAAAAGAAGACACACGTGGCAAAAAAGCATAGGAAAAAAATGCCCAATCAGTATCACTAGTCATTCGAGAAATACAAATCAAAACCACAATGATACCATCTCATACCAATCAGAATGGCTATTATAAAAAGTCAAAAAATAACAGATGTCAGTCAGGTTGTAGAGAAAAGGGAACGCTTACTGCTGGAGGAATGTAAATTATTTCAGCCACTGTGGAAAGCAGTTTGGAGATTTCTCAAAGAACTTGAAAAGGAACTACCATTTGACTCAGCAATCCCATTACTGGGTATATACCCAGAGGAATATAAATCATTTTACCATAAAGACACATGCATCCTTATGTTTATCACAGCACTACTCACAACAGTGAACATAATGGAACCAGCCTAGATACCCACCAGTGGTGAACTGAATAAAGAAAATGTGGCACATCTACACCATGGAATACTAGGCATCCATAAAAAGGAATGAGATCCTGTCCTTTGCAGTAACACAGTTGGAGCTGCAGGCCATTATTCTAAGCAAACGAATACAGGAACAGAAAATCAAATACTGTACATTCTCAACTACAAGTGGAAGCTAAACATTAAGTATACAGAGACAAAAAGAGGGAAGAACAGACACCAGGCTCACTGGAGGCAGGAGGGTAAGGATTGAAAACCATCTATCAAGTACTATGCTCATTACCCCGGTGATAAAATAATGTGTACCCCGAGCCCCCATGAAACGCAATTTGCCCACGAAACAAACCTGCACATGTACCCCAAACCAAAAAATAAAAGCTGGAAATAAAAAAGAATCCATGCGCAAAAAAGTATACATATTAGTGGTTCCATTTATATGAAATGTCTAGAAGAAGCAAATCCACAGAAGCAGATAAGCTGGGGCGAGAACAATGCTGGAATTTCTGCAGATGACAGAAATGTCCCAAGACTAGATTGTGGTGACAGTTGCACAACTCTATGAATTTATTAAAAATTATAGACTCGTGCACTTAAAACAGGTGAATCATATGATATGAACATTATACTTCAGTAAAGCTGGTACAAAGTATTGCTTAGGATGAAAATGGTGGGGAAAGATACTGGTTTTTAGGCAGCATAGAGGCTGAATGGTCTTGTGTTCAACAAAATTTTTAAATGGAAAAATGGACACTGTGCTCCCAAACACAAGTTGAGACATGCCTCACCATGTGAAACTCTTCACTTGTCCCCTTGTTATGCACGTATGTTTCTGAGGCAGGTAACTCCAGGATTAGTTTGAATCCACTCACTTTTTTGCTTTTAATTTCTACAGTCATCATACCTTGTCTGTGATCACACTTCTTTCCTCTTCATATCCAAGTTACTCCACGACCCTGGTCTCTGTTTCTGCTGAGTGGAGGGCCAATGAGGACATTCTACCAGTGTTTCCTTATCATTTCCCTCAGCCTCCAAACCCCAGCAACTGGCTCCCCTGTCCCATTGACACAGTCTTCACAACAGCCACACCCTTTCCACTCACACACCTAGCCAGAGGGCTCACTGAGCCCAGCTTCTCAGCATCAGCTGTATGCATGCTTCTGCATGAGATGCCGCTCCTCCACATACAGCCTAAAACTTTCCTCCTCCTTCTTTTTATATTATTTAGAGACAATCTTGCTCTGTACCCAGGCTGAAGTACAGTGGCATAATCATAGCTCACTGCAGCCTTGAACTCCTGGGCTCAAGCAATTCCCTCACATTGGCCTCCTGAATAAGCTGGGACTACAGCTGTGTACCACATGCCCAGCTAATTTTAGAATTTTTACTGTAGTGATAGGGTCTCACTATGTGGCCCAGGCTGGTCTCTGAACTCCCGACTGCGAGTGATCCTCCTACCTTAACCTCCCAAAGGGCTAGGATTACAGGTGTGAGCCACCTCTGGCCCAAACTCTTCTTTATAAACACATTCCACAACTATTAGGCCTAAATACGCCTCTTTAATACTATCATTTTGCTCATATTCATACATCCCTTGGTAATTCTTCTCTAGTTGAAGAGAGAGAGAAAGAGAGAGAGGGGGAGAGAGAGAGAGAGAGAGAGAGAGAGAGAGAGAGTGTGTGTGTGTGTGTGTGTGTGTGTGTATGTTTTCAACCTGCTCAAAAGCTCCAAGGTCACAAACTGTTCTGCCCCATATTTCTTATGTTTTCAGAACGCCTAATCAATTTTTGTTGTTTTTGTTGTTGGGCAATGAATGAACAAGCAAACAAATAACCAAAGTAGAGAATGAGTGAAGTGCTGATGCAACAAAGAAACATTTCTTTCATTTTATTCGTCCAATTTGTGCATTTTAGTACCTTTTGTTACATAAAAGAAAAGTCTTAAGTAAGAATAATTCACCTAACTTTTGTCATGTGGCCCTCAAATGAATTCCTATTTGCATTTGAACAGCTTAAAAATACCAAAGCTTTAGTTCACATTTATACACTTGGACAGCAATGAGGTGTGACAGAAAAGGCAAATACATTAGTGTCAAATATGAATAACATTTCCTTGCCCAGCTCTGGGGAGGCCCTGGGCTGAGGAAACAATGTGGCCTTCTGTTTCTATTTAATATATTGAGCAACCACAAATCAAAGACTGTAACCAATAAATAAATACATACTATAGAACATAAACCAACCCGGCCACAGAAACCAGGAAAGCCTCAACATGTCCATTTCCTGAGCAGGCAGAAACACACCAGGGCTTGGTCCACCCAGCAGCAGCGGGTACTGACTGGAAGAGCTGTGTGCCTCCTCCATCATCCCCTTCTACCTCTACCCCAGGCCTCTGTATGGAGACAGATTCTGTTCTAAATTCACATTGGTAAACCTAAGTATTTTGTTTATATTTGCCAAAAAGCAATATACAAAGACATATCAATATAGCCAACATCTAGAGAAGGAACAGACTGAAAGTTTTCCATACCTAGCAACTCCCATTAGTCACTTGAATATAGATCTGGACTGGCTCGGCCTCCTCCAAATTATTTTTCCTTTAGTCAACTTAATACTGAGGATGATGTCTTGTCCTATTTTGGCCTTTTACATCTCAATGCAAATCAACCACCAGACAAACAAGAAACTCTTTTTCTCTTCATTCTAAAATGACAAGTTTAGAGGGTAGAGAGGAAACTGTACAACTGGCAACTTCAAAAAAAATAAAAATAATAATTTAAAAAAACGAGCTGGGAGTGGTGGCTCACGTCTAAAATCCCAGTGACTTGGGAGGCTAGGGTGGGAGGATCATTGGAGGCCAGGAGTTTGAGACTAGCCTGGGCAACACAGTGAGACCTCATCTTTATCAAAAAATGTAAACATAGCTGGGCACTAGGCTGGGGCTACAGTTCCAGCTACTTGGAAGACAGAGGTGGGAAGATCTCGTGAGTACAGGAGTTCAAGGCTGTAGTGAGCTATAATTGCACCACTAGCATTCCAGCCTGGTTGACACGGTGAGACCCTGTATCTTAAAAAAGAAAACTCCAACTCAAAGCCAAAACCAAAACAATTTCTTCTAAGGTTGCTTTTTGTTCCTAGGTCACTCCACTTGTATCCAAAAGTGGAGGCTCATCCTGGCCACAAAAATTCGTCAGTTTGTCAAATTTGTTTTAGACATCCACATATATATACATGTATAACAAAATTCTTAACATAGCTTTATATACTCTATTCTTAACAGGAAAAAAACATAGGCATGAGATATTTTTTCCTTTTGATATATACTTGTGTTATTAGCATAATCTTAGGCAAAAAGCAAAAAACAAACTTGTTCATGAACTATTTTCTACAAAGAATCAACTTTTGGTTTCTGAACAATATTACTTCCAGAAGTCATGCTACTGGAAATATATTAGTTACCTCTGAAGGTCACAACATTTCAATCAGTTCTAGAATGTCAGGGCTGTCTGTGGCATATTCCAAACCTCAGCAAAGTGGCAGCTGTGGCTTACAGATGATCATCTTTCAGTTCCATGCCCAACTGACACCATTTCCACAGGGCAGAGATGTGCAGAAACCTTGTATGAGGCAAATGTCTTCTCCTGAATGTCTCTACCACTCTCCCTAAACAGCCACCCATTGTTCTCTGACATGGACAGATTTGCTTTAAATCTTCATCTTTTTTTCCCCCTCTTGAAGCTCTCTTGCTTGTTAACGCCCTGACCTTGGCATCTGTGCTCAGATGACAGCTAATGTGATCTGCTCCAACAATACTGACTATTGGCAAGGAACATAAGCACACTCAGTGATGTCACTGAACTCATTAGGGATATATTTGACATTCTGGCCCAAGAGAATATACTTATTAAACACAACCTTAGGGAACAGCAGTGGGGCCTGTTGATAAGTAAACTAGAACAATATATGTTTTGTCCTCCTATAAAAATAGCACTTTGACCAAGAAATAGGCTTTCTGCTCTTATTTCCTTAATTATAGTAGCAATGCAAACTAAAAGATAACTTACATATCAAGAGATAATAGGCTGAAACACTCAGTGCTATGTTAAGCACTTTACAGAACTTGAAAAAAGGTCCAAATATTAATCAATCACTAAACAAATACTTCATTTTTCCAATCCCGGTTTGAGAACACAGTCAGAGGTTAATGCTGCTGAGATAATATTACCAGATAACATGTCTTATAGGTATACAATAGCAATATCTAAATTACACTCTTAGTCCAGATATGAGATATTTGGGGACTGATAAAACTCAAAAAATGTTTCCTCCAAGGACTCCAATCAATTGCAATTTTATAACCCAATCTATTCGGTAAAGATGACTTGAACTGGATATGACAGACAGGAAGGGGAGCTTGAAAAGGTTACAGTAACATTTCTGATCTTTAGTATCAGAGCATACACCTAAAAAGTTTAGGAAACCTGCAAAGATACTGCCACGTGGGCTTCACTTTAGACCTCACGAGATGCAAACCTTTAATCAGTACTTAAAAGAAATAAAATTCCAACAACTTCTCTTCTGAGAGTTTTCAAACAAGATGACTTTTAGACATGCGAATGAAATTTTCCTCATTTATTGAACAGTGTGATGGAAGAAAGTTCAACACAAAAATCATAAAGTAATGAATATTGTGCAACGCAAACAAGAACCTGGTCCCCAAATTACAATATACAGAGAGTAACTGGGAAGGGTAAACAGTATTGTTGCCTCATGGCAGGTATAGTGAAATGTTTTCCCTTTTTCTTTTAGAGACAAAGTCATGCTGTATTGCTCAAGCATTAGTGCAACGGTGTGATCAGAGCTCACTGTAACTTTGGACTGCTGGGCTCATGTGATTCTCCCATCTCAGCCCCACAAGTAGCTGTACTACAGGTACACATCATCATGTGTGGCTAATTTTTAAATTTTTGGTAGTGAAGAGATCTTGCTATGTTGTCCAGGCTGGTCTCAAATTCCTGGCCTCCAGCAACCCTCCAGCTTGAGCCTCCGAAAGCTTTAGGATTACAGGCATGAGGCACTGTGCCCGGTCCATCCTCAAAAGTTAACACTTTTTCTTTTTTCTGCCTAACGGTAAGCAGGGCCCTGAACTGAGGAACCTATTTGACCTTTACATTTCCTTAGACTCTCTGTGTCAGAATGGAGTGTCCTTGCCTCCCGTAAACTCTTCAGCCTTCTACCCCATCAGGCATGTAGCCAAATATCCTCATGTGGCTAAATCTATGGACACCATTCTGTCAAATCTTAATCATCTCTTAGCTCCGCTAGAAATGGTGGCCCACTGTCTTCTTCCTGTCTTGGTCTCTATAGGATGGCTCTCTCTTGATTTTGATTATTCTTGCTATCCCATCTCAGTTTCTTTTGCTCCTTCTCACTTCTGTACTGATCTCTCAACACAGAGGTCCCAAGGGCTTAGAACTAGCCCTTCTTTCTTCCATTCTCTCCCTAGATGATATCATCCATTTCCATAGTTTTAAATACCATCTGCATGTTGATGATTTCCACATCAATATCTCCAGCCTACATGTCTTCTCTGTCCACCATACTCACATACCTAACCATTTGCTTGACATCTCAAACTCAGCATGTTCTAAACTCAACACCCCAATGCTCGGCCTGTTCCTCTTGCTTTCTCTATCTCAAAAGCAGTGCCCCAGACATTCAGCTGTTCAAGTCAGAATCTTGCCAGTCATTTTTTAATTTCCTACTCAATAAGCATCAGGTCCTATTGGCTCTAGGTTTAAAATCTCTCTCAAGTCTATTTCTATCCCATCCCACCTCCTACTGCAAGCCTCCATGATTGTGTCTCAGGACTCAATCAGCAGCTCCTGCACACAGGCTTCCCTGCCTCAAGGCTGCCCACCGTGCTGGGTATTCACCTACTGTCTCTGAGCTCCAAGCTGGCCCTTTCACACTCTGTGCTGTGAAGTGGGAGCTGCTTTTGCAGTTATGATCTCCAGTTACTTCTATGTTGTCTTTTTCTTCTTCCAACACTGTGTAACCAAACCCCTATACCAAATCTCATCTGTTGAAGTACCTAGTGCCATTTCTGTCTTCCTGGCTGATATAACTACTTTGTAATCTATTTCCCACACAAGAGCCATTGGGATGTTTCAAAATTCTGAATCAGACTATGTCCACAATCTAAAAACCACTATATGGCTCCCCATGACATCCTGAATAAAATTTCCTGTTTTAGCTTTGCCCCGGTAGGTTCACCTGCCACATACCTCTCTGATTTCATCCCACAGCACTCAACACACTGCAGCCACACTGGCTACCTTCTAGTTTCTGGACCATGCTAAACGTCTCCCTGCCTTTTGCTTTGTCCATGTAGCTCCTTCTGCCTGGGTGGCTCTTTTCCTCCCTTCTCAGCATGAATGACTTCTTTTCACCCTTCAGTACTCAGCCCAAATACCATTTTCTCAAAGAAATTACTCAGCACCTTGATTATGCTCTTATCATAATGTATTACTAAATATTTATTCATTAATTTTATTTTTTAGTTAACATCCACCCCCCTCCCCTCCATGCTAGAAAAGCCAAGGACTTTATTGAACTCACCGCTATGTATCCAGCACAATGACCTCCAATACATATTTGCTCAATGAATGAAAGAATGAGTAAATGGATATCATTCCTATGTTTTTGTAAATGAAGTATTTTAAATACCACAAATAAATGTTTAAAACAGAAATAGCTCTCTTTCTTTTAGAAACAATTTTGCAGGGCAAATTGAAAACATATATGTACTTTAGGGAGAAAATAACTTAAAAATACTAGTCCGTGGTGGATTCTTTAGACATCGTTTTATTTGCCAAGTTTTCTGTTATTTGTAAATTTTCCTTATCTATTTGCCAAAGCAATTTCTCCAAGGAACGCCATGAATCTGACAGTAATTAAGTTACTATTAATTTTTTTTAAAGATTCTATAATTCAGATTGCTAATTTAGTTAGGTCCTTCTCCTGCTTAACGTGAATTTATTAAGTTTTGCCACACTTTCTTCATTCATTTTTTTAAAGGTAAGGTTATTATGTTATAGAACTACAAAATTTCTTAAATTCCTAGATTGAAACTCACAACAAATCTTCCTGGAACTATAAAAGTTAATGACAGGGCTGAAGCATCTGAGAGATCTGCAGTCAGCCCAATTCTGCTGCTAAACACGACAATGACTTGGGTGAGAATCAGCTCAGGGGTTGGTAAGATTCTAGGCATGCTTCCAGAGTCGACCACATTGACTTTTTGTATAACCTCGTTCAAATTGTTTGCCCTTGTCATGTTCTCTCCTACTCACAGATATTTTTGTGATGGATATGACATTATTTGCAATTGGTCGCTATTTGTGCATAATTTGCTTTTTTCTTCAATTCATCTATGTGCTTATAAAATGCCACATTAACTACCACTGACATTTAGTTACTGAGTTCTAATGACTGACATAAACAAACAAATGTGTGTGAATGTGACTGGCATGAAATTGGATCTTGCCGAGTTCTGACTAACGATATCCACTTGTGGTCTTACTGGTCTGGATGTGCGTCAGGGATGCATATGTGTGAAGAATGAAGGTTGCAACAATTGCTCTGGCTTTTGCATGTCTTTTATATTTTACATTGTACTAAATGATTTTGATTTGTTCTAAGAAAATGTCTGACAATATTCAGTTCAATGCAGCTGAAATGTTTCCAAACACAGAATTTCCCTCTACAAATATCCAACCATATAAGGACATTCAAACACTTTTAAAAGTATTTAAATTAACAGAGATACCAAGAAAACTCTGTACAACTAAAGGGTGTCACTAAGACAATGTCATCTTTTCTATAGTTGGTGAATACCAATTGTTGGAATCAGAGTTTAAACTCTGATTCTTCTAAAAGAAAGAGAGCTATTTCTGTTTTAAATATTTATTTGTGGTATTTAAAATACTTCATTTACAAAAACATAGGAATGATATCCATTTACTCCTTCTTTCATTCATTGAGCAAATATGTATACCTAATCCAACCATCTATTCAAGTACAAGACTAGTTTTGGGGTATGTGATGGCTGTAATATGAGTAACCCACAGCCTGTGATCTAAGGAAACAGGGAGAGAAAGCATTTATGAGGGCTGATGACTACATTTCACAATCGACACAGCCGACTGTCTCTCCAGGGATATAATATCCATCAAAGAAAACTGCATCTGTAGTAATAGACACCATTTACTGGAATAAACACAGCCATTGAAGCTTTTTTTTTTTTTACTTCCCACTCTTATTCCATTTATTTCAGTTTCCAGAGCTGCCTGACTGGGACTACTTTAATACCATCTTTACTAAAGTTTTCCACAACTATAATAAAGAACAGGTAACATATTTGTATCAATACAGGACTAAAGATAACAGCACTTTCCTATAATGAATATATGACAAATAACTAAAGCTTTAATTATGAAAAATCTTCTTTTCCTTTTAGCAAGGTAAAAACCTTTTGTTGCGCTGTTGTTTTTCCTGTTTGGTATTATGCAAAAATTGTCTTGCAACCTGACTACTTGCAACAATTAGTTTAAGGAAGGAACAGAGCTAGACCCACGCTGGTGCTCAAGACAGAAAATGTTAACAGACATCCAAATCTCTTAAACCCATGTGAAATTTTCAAAAGTTTTAGTGGGATTCAATAAGAAATAACGTGGGGCTGAAGACCTTCACAATACTCTCTTAGCACCAAGCAAGTCTATTCTCCACTAAGTCTGGATGACTGCAGCTCTTTTCATCAAGGGAGTATAGAGGTAGAATAAGAATTGGGGTTCTTAAAAGGATTTGGAAACTAAGAATACTTTAGCTCCTGGAAAATATTTTTCCCAATATTTATTAAAGTTGATGTTAAATAACATAAAATTTGATCCTCTACAAAAACAGTGTTTAAATTTCTCCTAATAACAGAGAAGCTGTAACTGACAGATGCTGAGGTCAAGACATCTAGCCTTTTACAGCTAATACAAAACCTATTACAGCGCTCAGTACACATTGCTGGGTTGTGAGAATGAGCATGTGTCTGTAAACTCTTAACCACAGATTAGAGGCTTGCTTCCTGAGGGTTTTTAGTTTCTTTTAAACAGATGGTCCAAAGTGAGGATGAAGGAAGCTGTTTTGATCCATTGTGTAGGTACAGAATGTAATCTTTGTTTTGTTTAAGCACTACACTGCCTAGAGTTAAATAATTGGGTGAAAATTCTCAGCTTTAACTTTAAAGCTAGAGCACATGGAGGCAAAGTGTTTGATAATTTTCCTTAGTGTATTTGCATAAATGTTTACTCTCCTGCAAATATGAATATAAATACAACTATTCTTATTTATTTAGTTAAGGGTTAGGTGTACTTCTATACACACTGTGTGTGTGTGTGTGTGTGTGTGTGTGTGTGTGTGTTATCAACCATGATAGTTTTTTTAATAGAAATAGGAGAAATGCTGCTGTTTAACAAGTTTAATTAAGGATGAGAGAAATAGCCATGTATAAATTTCCATACAATATCTCAAACAGCTTTCAAATGGCAGAAAGTAAATCTTCCGGACACATCTTTTGATTATATAAACTATGAACATATACAAATGTTTACTCAGGGACATGTGATTAGGACATTATTCTGATATATGTTATAATCCCACATTACATTGTTAAAATAATAAAGCTCAAAGTAGTACTTCTCCATGTACATAGGATTGGGGATAAAGAATGCTGCCTTTTTAAACTTAGCATTTGAATGCATTATTTTATATGCCTCTCCTGGCTTGGTTTCACACTGGTAAATGGTGTTTCATCAGCCCAAATATTGGGAAGGATGGTCTATGAACTTAGTTTATGAATACCGACATATTTCAACCCACAAATAGGAATATAACACTGCATCACAATGGAGAAAGAGAAAAAGGAACAGTCAATAGGAAAATCTAGATGAACTAAACAAAGGCACTTAATTTAATAATGAAAACCACTCCAACTTACAATGTACTGTACCACCTCTAGCCATTGAATTATTAAAATAAATTCATATTCAGATGTTTCCCAAAGATGCTTTCCTTCTCTTTCAGATTCAAAAGAACGCCTCTCTAATCCAATACAATTCTTTTCACTCTGCATTTCAGCAGCTGTCTTTCCTGATTTCTAATCAAAGCTGATGATAACTGGCTTTGGCAACAGACTGTAGTATCCCAAATGAGTAATTAAGGCTATAAATGTGCTCACTTCTTCCTCAAAACCCAGGGTGCATTTCATAGTGTAACAGATTCAGGCTCAACAAGGCTCTCCTGGTTGTTTTAATTTGATCAGAATTTTTAATACATTAATTAAAGAATAGCTGAGGTTTTGTGTTAGTATTTTTCAACAGCTAGTTCCACTTAATACAAATGTCAGGGCTAGCAAACTCCCCCAGTCCCAACATCTCCCACACATATGGCTCCCAGACAAAGAAGCTGGTGGCCAACAATTGGCTTTGACTAAGAAAGAGAAGTACAGGAGAATAAAAACCATGTCATTTTAAAAAAGCCAAGAAAATATTTTCAAAATCACAGAAAATGCTTTTTAAAAAACCATGCAATGCTGAACGCTAACATCTTCTCAGAGAAACAACAGTGATGGGAATAGTTCACTTGGAAGATGACTCTACCTTGAAGGAGTATGTTTCTCTTCTAACTCATTCCACCTCCTATAAGAAAGATTTCTGAGTAACTCATGAAATGAAGAAAAGCCTAATAAATCCACTGTGTCGACCTGATTAACAATAAGCAGCATTGCTGGGCATGGTGGCTCATGCCTGCAATCCCAGTGCTTCGGGAGGCTGAGGTGGGTGGATCACAAGGTCAGGAGTTCGAAACCAGCCTGGCCAATATGGTGAAACCCCGTCTCTACTAAATATACAAAAAATTAGCTGGGTGTGGTGGCACATGCCTGTGATCCTAGTTACTTGGGAGACTGTGACAGGAGAATCACTTGAACCCAGGAGGTGGAGTTTGCAGTGAGCCAATAATGCGCCATTGTACTCCAGCCTGGACCACAAAGTGATACTCCATCTGAAAAACAACACAAAACAAAACAAAAAAACCTGATATTTGGCTTAAGTAGAAATACCTTACCATCTTTGATTATATTATTTGAAAATGAAAAAAATGAGTATTCTTAGAGTTTAAAAATATGTTATTGGCAGAAAATAGGACAGATCATAGACATCAATCATAGTTCATTTTAAGTTGTTAAAAGATAGGAACTTGGATAAACAAACAGCAGCTAACAGTCACTGAGCACATCCTATGTAACAGGTACATTCTCAGTGCTTTACTGTATGACCCCATGTATGTTTACTGTATGACAACCCCATTTCTTTACGTTGTTTAAGGCACAATTATGAATACCTTTTACAGACTAAGAAACTGAGGCTTAGAGGTTAAGCAACTTGACCAAGATAAACCCGTAAAATGAAACATCATGTAGTCGCTTAAAAAAATGTTCTCTTAAGAGAATACGGTGTGGCCTGGAAAGATGTTTGTGACATAAGAGGTAAGAGAGGACACTACTAAAGAGTTATGTATAACATGATTTTATCTTCAGTTCTGAATAAGTACAGATGTGCGAATAATTGTATGTGTCTGAGAATATATTCAAAAATACTAAAAATTCTTGTTTTGGGGGGCTAGATAATCTTTTCCTTTTCTGTATTTCGTAAGTCTTATCAAAAAAGTATCACTTTCACATTAAGATAATTTTAGGCTTTAGTCAAAGAAATCATTCTATTGTTGTATTCAATGATAACAATTTTCAGGAGTTTTAGTTTTTTAGAAAGCATGTGAAAAGGGTGAATAGCAAAATCTTTGACAAACAGGCTTTTAATTATAGCTGCCTTGAGGTAAGATGGGGATTTTGGATTTGGTGAAAAGAAGTTGTTTTAAGAACAAGAAACAGGAAGCACCATAAAGAGAGGGCTTGTTTTGCTTCCTGGTGGAGACTGCCCTCTTGGTGGCACCCCCAGGAGTCAGCCTCCTTTTCCCAACCTCTCCCTTCCTGTCCCCAGAGCAAGATTTTTTGAGGCCAGGTAAACAGTCTTTCTGAGCAAGCAGAGTTCAAAACTACAGACAGAAGGACCTAGAGCAGTCAACACAGAGACTGCCTGAGTGTGCACCACCAAACAAAGAAAAGATCAGGGGTGAGGAACACCCTGCACACACACATCCATGAAACCAATGTCAACTGAGCAGCCACTGTCTGCCAGCCACTGTTTCAGGGCTTACAGACACACAGCTTTACAGGACAGATGGGGTCTCTGCTCTCCTAGAGCTATGCTTAAGACGGCAGAATCAGAAACAGAAAAACACAGGAATGAACAGGGCAATGTGCAATGTGGATCCATGTGTAAAAAGCATTCAAGAGGGGCCATGTGCTTGAGAGGGTGGTGGGGGCCAGCCTGTGCTTTAGACAGGACATCAGGGAGACCAGGAAACTCTGCGTTGAGCCTGGAAAACAGGAAGATGCCAGTCATTTCAAATCCAGAGCAGGACGCCCAGGAGATGAAACGGCAAGGGCAGGGGCACTAGGAGCCTGGGACTCTGCACTTGGCCTAGTCAAGGAGCTCCAGGGAGGCCAGCGTGGCTGGACAGTGAACCCTGGGGAGCATGGTGCAAGGGAGGCTAGGGGAGACCCGGTGGCCCTGGGCGGGCCTCGGCAGAGGGAGGGCATGGGTGTCTGATGTTCACAGAAGTGAAAAGGCAAAGATAGGACCATAACAAGAGACAAAAGGAAAAGCACAGAATGGAAGAGCAGAAAGCAGCATTGGAGTGTTCAAAAGAAGGAAGCAGGGAGAAGAGCGAGCCTGAATACAGAGCGGGGCACCGCGTCTTAATCACAGCCACAATGAAGGGCCGTCAGCATGTTTCACAAGCATCTGAAACAAACTGCACAATGGCCACAGATGCACTCCAGGGCACTACCTCCACCTGAGCCTGCGGGAGGAATAGGGAAGACATGGGATTCAGGAGGGACACAGGTCTCAGTGCCAATGCCAGAAGACATCGACCTAGATGTCCCAGACCGCAGCATTCTTTCCAGGTTCTAAATAGGTGTGACAGTAGTTCAACACTCAATTCACATTTGTCTGGCTTCCTCACAAACAGCTGTATCTGTTTAACTCTCAAGTCAATATGGTTATACCTAACTGTACTGGGCATATTGAGTCTCTTTTTTAAAAAAATCTCTTCTCATTTTAAGTCCAAGTACGACCCTTAACTAGGTATCATTTATAACAGAAGCACCTAAATGCAGGTATATTTATAATAACCAGCTAGCATGGTCAAGTGTCCTCAACTTTCCAAAGTAGCTATCATATACATCTTTGCACTGGAAGTGATTCACTCCTAGAGCTCGTGGACAAGGTCAGTACACAGGGGTCATAATCAGAGCAGAACACAACACACTGGTACAGCTTATATTTTTATGCATGGTTTCATATATATAATTTACTTGATCAGCATATCTTCCTTTTTTAATTGGAAAACCATGTATGATCATCCCTGTTTAGAAATTTATTAAAAGGCTACTGATAATCAGGTGACTTTGTCAGTCCAAGGCAGCACTCCTATTTAAGGACAGTGGCCCCTCTAGCCTGGGGGTGTCCAAATCTGTATCAGGTGTGAGAGGACAGCCGTAGAAGGAAAGATGATGGTAAGAGGTGACCACCTTCACCTGCCTCCCTCATCCCCAGCGCCACACCCCACACCAGTTCAACTTCTGCAAAACGAGAGGTTAAATCATGCTCCTTCCAGCTCGAAAATGGCAGAAATCTATGATTCTAAAAGTTTTCTTTTCAACATAAAATTTAATGAAAACCAATATTTCACCACAAACAAAAGTAACATGTCAAACCGTCACTACCCTTCCATGAGGAATGTGTGGAATACACACATGAAAAATAATTTAAACACTTTGAAGACCGAGGCAGGCTGATTATTTAAGATCAGGAGCTCTGAGAGCAGCCTGACCAACATGGTGAAACTCTCCCTCTACTAAAAATACAAAAGAATTAGCTGGGTGTGGTGGCGCACACCTGTGATCCCAGCTACTTGGGAGGCTGAGGCAGGAGAATCACTTGAGCCCGGGAGGTGGAGGTTGCAGTGAGCTGAGATTGCGTCCCTGCACTCCAGCCTGGCGACAGAGCGAGACTCCGTCTCAAAAACGGAACCAATTCTCCATTTGCAGCCACAGTATAAGAAACAGGAAAATCCATTTGCATTTCTATCTTATTATTTATGTTTTGCTGGTGTTAATAACATAAAGTAGTTAAAATTTGTGTTACACATGAACCAATTATAATTATCTAGTGAGAAAACAATTTTATATTGGGACTCTAAAAATAATCTATTTTACCGCTGCAACAGATCACACACATTATAAGATACTACTGCCAATTAATGTTACGGCGGTTCATGTACTGACAGTTCCAGTTTGAAATGCTCTCATCCCAGCTGATGCCCACATTCAAAATACAGTACCCAGAAAACACTAGATAGATGCAAATCACCCTTATGCGTATGTAATGTATATTAAGTACATTGCCCAATATGTCACATTCAAAGGATTATTTCATTTTGTTTACTGCATAGATGGCCTGCAGTTTTTACAGATTAAATTCCATTTAAAATAAAACTCCAAGATGTTGTCCAACATTTTATAATATACTAAAATGAAATGTTTCTTCAAGTAACTGAAGTCTGAAGATCTACTTACTGGAAGGATGTTTTTAAAAATCATAATATGGCTGGGCGCTGTGCCTCACGCCTGTAATCCCAGCACTCTGGGAGGCCTAGGTAGACGGATCATGAGGTCAGGAGTTCGAGACCAGACTCGCTAACATGGTGAAGCCCCGTCTCTACCAAAAATACAAGTTAGCCAGGCATGGTGGTGCGCGTCTGTAATCCCAGCTACTCAGGAGGCTGAGGCAGGAGAATTCCTGAAACTTAGAACGCTCTGCCAGGAGGCAGAGGTTGCAGTGAGCTGAGATTGTGCTACTGCACCCCAGCCCAGGTGGCAGAGCGAAATTCCTTCTCAAAAAAAATCATAACATATTTTTGTCATCAAATTTGACCTGTACCACAATTAAATATATGTATAATACTGCAAGCAGTCACCATGCCAAATGTTTTAGCTAGTTTAGATCATTCATCCCACACAATAACCCTACAAGATAGTAATTATAATTATTTATGTGTATACAGTTAACTATTTTACAGATGAGAGGAGAAAGGTGTTAAGCTTCCCAAATTCTCACAGTGCTTTAGTTTGAGGGAAAAAAATTCCTTATGTCAGAATTAGTTTTTCTACGTGGCCGATCAGTTAAAGAATAACAATAAATTGATAAATGTGGTAATAAGCTTAATATGTTTCAATTGCACCTCAAGTTCAGTACTGCAGTACAGTAACAGGATGTTACTTCAGACAATGTCTAATTACCAGTGCTTTTGCTTAGAATTTGAAACTAATTGGAATAGGATTTTGTTTAGTATAAACAGACATCTCAAAAGAGGCTGATTAAGGGATAATACATTTCTTACTCAGGAAACATTTAAAGGAAATCAGCAAAATGTTGTGTCTAGTTAAACATAGGCCCAGTTGTGCCTGAATAATTGCACAGGAAGAAAACAGAGACAAGAGCAGAGATACTGAAGGGCCTCGAAATAACCTACACACTTTGTTTCCTTTTGATACCTGTTCTTGAATCCAGCATTATCAGGAGGATAATATATCTTGACCACCGGCTTAAGAAATTCATCAGGAAAGAAATGCAACGTTATCAATTCTAAATTACAGGTTATTTTTGAGGAAAGTCGTCCTAGAAAAAATTATAGTATAATAATAGATTTGTAAAGTTATATATTCTGTCCCATGTCACTGAAATGTTACTAAAAATCTTACACAATCTAATTTTAAAAATTCAATCATTTGTACATGCTGAGTTCATATGCTATATAAAGGAATCTTCTTAAAAAAATGAATCGAGTCAGTAAGTAACTTGAAGTCATCTTTTTTCATTCATTCATCTTATATACTGCCTTTAAATTCTCCAAAAATGTACAAATACATCTGGAGGGGATAAGGGTGAATGAAGGCATGGTCCTTCTCCTTATCTCCTTAAGCGAAGTTCTTAGTTCCTTACAGGAGAACTTGCTCTTGCACAGTGGTCACAACAGCCCTACATAGGAGATTGTTTTCTAACAGCAGTATAAGTCTTAAACACAGATCTCAGGAAATGCCTTAATGACTCCCCAACATCACCAAGGAAGATGACCAGAGAATATGAAGAAAAGTACAAATTGTGCAACAAGCAAAGGAGATACAGACAGCTTTTAACAATCCTGTTCAGACACTGAAGAAAGTCTTAGCAAGCAAACTCTTTCAGATCTGAGGATGGGAAGAGATTCACTCCAACTAAAAGTGCTAAATTTGAGGAGAAGATGGCATTGGAGAACTCGGAGAGTGCTGTAGCAGGGAGTGCACACGCATGAGAAGGCATACATAACAGGTAGGAAAATGCTTGAGGCCGTCTGGGATGGGACAGAGCCCTACGTGACTAGTTTCCATGAGGATCAACGCTGAGGACTGAGTTAGCAGTGCTTCCCTCGAATGAGAACGCCACACTGAATTTGTTGGACTTGATTCTGCTGTCATTCTTTGGAGAGGGTAAGGCCACTCAGACTAGAATTTAGAAAGATAATAGACAGGGCTAAGAAGGGTCACAGGGGGCTGAGAGGGGTGTGGACATGTAAATGCTGTGACTTCACTATGCTAGACAGGGGGTAATACATTCCTGAATCAAAAAAAGGAAATGGGTGGGGAAGAACTGATCTGAGAAAAAGTACAGAAACAGAATCAATAAAACTCTGTAACTAGATATGAGGGCTAAGGATGGAGAAGCAAGAACAGCACAGGCGACAGGCAGGACGCTGGTGAAAAGAGCAGAGAGAGGGGACACAGTAGCAACTACAGTCTGGATAATAAAGACCCCACCAGAGCTGTCCCCGTTGAGCTCGTGATGCTGTCAGGATTCCCAGAAACATGTGTGCGGAGCCAGGCCGGCTGTTTGGCACAGAGCGGCGCTACTACAGTGACTGGAAATCACACCAGTGATAGCTGAAGATGTGATAGGGAGAAACCTAGACATGGGAGTGGGCACATGAGAATCACAATAGGGACAAACGGACCCCCTAAAAGGTGGGAATCAGCAGTGAAGACAAAGGAGAGCATCAGAGACCAAGGAAGGAGGGTGTCCTGTCAAGTCAAATGTGGACACATTTTCGTGGCCTCCTTGGCAGTTCTGTCACTTGAAAAGAATCTTCTTTAGTAGAGAGGGGCTGATGCCAATTTTAAGGGTTTTAGGAGTAAGAATGAGGCCAGGAGATGGTAGAACCTTTGGCAGAACAATTGGTCAAATATATTTTAAGGGATTTCCACTTCCAGCAATAAGAAGACACAGTAGTCTAGAATTAACTTCCTACTCTAAGCAACTACAAAACTAGTCAAAACATAGAAAACGAGGAGAGAGATCCAAGATGGCCACGTAGCAGCAGCTCGGGATTGTAGCTCCCAGTGAAAGTGCAGAGAGAGAGTGGACGCCACAACTGCAGAAGAATTTTTGATGCCCACAGACTGGGAGATTCCCGGAGAAGGAGCCACACGGGTCGCCAGCGCGACTCTCTTGGCCAGCGCGGCGCTTCTCGGTGTGGAGTGTACGGGACTGGGTGCGCTTTTAATCGGGCTCCGCTGGTCCCATCCTCACAAGGAGAACAGCAATTGGAAGCGCTGAGGACTGAGAGCAAGCACAGCTGAACCCGGGAAGGCCCAGCTCTGTGGGGAAGGGGCGCCCCCCGAAGGAAAACTAAGAAACAGAAAAAACTTCATCATCAGCAAGCCGGACGTCCACTCAGAGACCCAATCTGAAAGTCGGCAATTACAAAGACGACAGGTGGATAAATCCACAAAAATGGGAAGAAACCAGTGCAAAAAGGCTGAGAACACCCGAAATCAGAATGCCTCTCCTCCTAC